>JAMKCH010087773.1:14171-76072 GCA_023653785.1 Ophioderma brevispina | reverse complement strand
AATTAATAGATTGAAGAAAAAAAAAATACAGAGAAAAAAAAAACAGTAAAAGAAATAATGAATCAAGTATAATTTATCCCAAATCATAAGCCAATCAGTTGCAGAATAAAAATCCAATGAAGCTGTTTTTTTGAGAATGCTTTAAAAAATAGCTAAGGATAGGGAAGTTTAAGGACGGTCATTCAATGTATTCCATAAAAGGGCACCCTTGGATTCTAATGGTGTTTTCAGCAAGTGTGGTGTTTGTCTGTCTAAGTACAAGTCCTTAGATGATCGAGTGTCATAGGGATGGACGTCTTGTTGGTCAGGAAAAAATGATACTAAGATATTCGGAGGAAATAGGTCATTATGGTTATTTATAATAAAATGGCAGTCTGAACGACGTTTAGATATCATGAATTTTAAGCGTATTCAGGGAGGAGGAGAAAAAGAGGGTCTTGTATTGGCTAACCAAAGTGAATTATACAGGACCGTATGATCTTTTGTTGCATTAAAAACAGAGAATGGGGAGATGGGAATTATTTATCTGCACAGATAATGGCACAGTAGTTGATGTAAGGGCAGCAAGTGTATTATATAAGGGTGGGTCAGTGACTCAAGGGCAGAAATGCGGTTAACTTTTCTGATGATACCGTTGTATTTAGAACATTATTTTTAGTAACATTGTGAAGATGGTGCATTCCCAAGACATGTCATCATCAATTTAGACGCCTAAAAATCTAGTTGGTTACTGTTCAAGGGTTATCGTCGATAATAAGTTTAATATAGTTTGGTGGTAATGGGTTGTGTTTATTTTGAATACACTTAAAATATCGTTTTTTTAAGTTTGAGAAAGTTTATTTATTTTAACCAATTAGATATATGGGTTAATTCTTTAATTTAAAAGTGATTCAAGTAATTTAGGTTCTTTGTTAAGAATACAAAAAGTATTAGGTCATCTGCGAAAACATTAAACTTGGAGATTAGGCGGAGCACTGAGGGAAGTCTTAAATAAAGTAGAAAGAAAGGGGTCCATAGAATTGAGCCTTGAGGGTACGCCGCAAACGATCGAGAAGTGACGTACGAGTGTGTTGGTCTATAAGCAAACAAAATGTTTTCGGTTATCAAGGTAATTGTTCAATCCAAGTATTGGCAGCACCTCTATACCATATTTTTTTAGTTTATTAATGAGAATTTTGTGATCAAGAAGGCTTTGCTGAGATCTGGAAAAATCCCGGCAGTGCAGAGTAGTTTTTGGTCGAGGGCGGTAGTAGTAATGTTATCCATAGAGTTTATGATGCATGAAGGTGAGATAGTGTTTAGGTCTAAAGCCAAAATGGGCAGGAGTTGAGGATTTATGTTTATCAATAAAATGCGATAATTCTGTTATAAATTAATTTTTCAAGAATCTTGGATAAAGCTGGAAGGATGGATATTGGCGGGTTAATTGTTGCAAAACGAATGCGTTCACAGGTTTTTCAAGATCGGAATAAATTTTAATTAGGATGGGACAATACGGTGGAAATGGAAAGATTGAATATACACAATGGGCTCAATAATGTTTGGTAAGAATAGTTAACGATGTTTGAGCTAATACCGTCGGCACCACAGCTATTACTAGGTTTCATTGTGAGGTAATATCCAATAATCTTCCTTAGTTGTAGGCGCGAGAAATATATATAGGAAGATCGAGTGGATGGCACTGCATTTGCGAGGATTAATGTTATCAGGAGGGAGTATTTTAGCAGCACAGTGGTGGACCTATGTTGGTAAAAAGTCATTGAATTCGTTATAGAGCATCAGCCAAGAAGGTTTGGGTTAGACGAACGAAGATACCAAGATCTGAACACGTGAAAAATTAGAGAAAAATATAAAACTTTGCACAATATTAAAGTTATGCCGGGGCCCCGTTGTGTTTTTTTTGTTTCTCTGCTGCGTGTAGCCCCAGCGAGAGGTAAAGTTACTATGGGGGTCAAATGTTTGAACTGCTCTAAATCTAATAGAATATAGCTCAATTATTCATTAAATAAGCAAGAGTAAAAAAAGTTCAGTGGGTCCACAAGCGTGTGTGGCTTGGTGCTTCCTTTCCAGATCTTGGGAAAATAGGCTAAAGGTCATTTGTTTATTCAAGAAAGGTTTCACCGTTGCAAACCCATAATTGTTTGTAAAAATAGTTTTTTAAATGTTTTAATGATACTGAATCCAAATATGAAATGCTTTTGCACTTTCGGCATTGTCTCCTTTTGTTATAATGGCAAGGGGTACAAAATTCCCTGTAGGAACTCTAGGGGACGGGGACATTTACCCCTCCCTATGAAAGGAACCCAACCCTATGCAAATAAAAAGCATATTTTAAATCAGTATCATTAAATATGTTTTTTAAATATTTTTTTACAAATAAATTCTGTTGGTATTACAATTGTTGACCTCTTTCTTGAATAAACAATGACCTTTACCTATTTTCCCAAATATCTGGAAAGGAAGCACCACACACATGTGACCATTGACTTTTTAACTCTGGTACCTAAGGAATAATTTGAGCTTATTTCATTAGATTTAAGCAGTTCAAATATTTTGACCCCATAGAAACTTTACCCCTCTCCTGGGGCGAGCCAACAACGGGTCTCCGGCAGACTTCATATTTTCAAAAGTTATATTTTCCTCTGAATTTTCCCGTGTTCAGATATTGGTAATCTTTTCGTCTACTAAAACCTTCTTGGCTGGACGGTCATTAGCGATTTCGACGGGATCTTTAATTTCAGAGCAATTAGAGTTAATAAAGTATGAGGGTAGTTTTGGGGTTTTTATTTCTACCCGAGAAGATTTAATTTAGGGTTTGCCATTTTTTTTTCATGTTGTTTCCTGTGTGCATCAAGCTCTGTTGTGATATAATTAGCGTTTTAGACAATGGCGCAAAGAGATAATTTAGTAGTATGGCGGATATTTTGTGGTCTTTTAGTTTTTATTATCATCACTGGGTTTTGGAGCGAGGCTCACTGGGTTTGGAGCGGTATTTTTTCTAAATAATTTATCTTTAAGTGTTGATCGATTTAATTAGGCTCAATGTTATCCAGGGTTTCATAGGTGTTTTACGTTTAAGATAAGTTAGTGGTTTAACAGGGACATTGGATATTAAATAGATTTGAAAGTTTGTATTGAAAGGTATTAAAAGCCGTTTCGGGATTTCATCATCGTACACAATGCTGCCACGTTGTGAATGATATCCATTGTTTAAATTAACCCCTTGATGTTGTTCGGCTTTAGTTGGCGTGAATTTTTATTTAGGAAATTATGTTTATTACGAGCTACTCTGGCGTTATTATTTGCAAAGTGATCGGAACAAAAAAACCCCCAGGGAAATGGTCTGAAATATCGGTGACTAGGACGCCCGAATTTAACAATGGCTAAGATATCATTTGTTATGATGTTTCATGATCGTGGCAGATTTCTGTTATTCGGGTAGGTAGGCCTATTAATGGTATGGAAAAACCCCCTTTGAAAAAATAAGATTAAAACGAAGGCGTTGACTTTAGGATCAGAGTCACAATCCAGAGATCGATGTTGTAATCGGGCCCATAAATATAACAAGTTTTGGTTTCAATTGTTTAACTGTATTAAAGACACGTGAAAGCTCGTGATAAAATTCATCAAGGGTCAACTGAAATCTGGGCGATATATAATACCAACGATGGTTTTTTTAATGGCTGGATTTGTTGCGTCGTTTATTTCGATAAATATAGAGTCGAGTCGCATCGGCAATTAATGACTATGAGTCCCGGTCCTTGTCACATATCAATATTGGGGTGAATGAAAAGGAGGCAACCGCCCCCTCTTCGTTCTTGACGAATGGAATTTATAACTGAATAGCCATCGATGTCACTAAGTTGGAATCATAATCATAATTAAACCAATGTTTTCGGGTTGTAAACCAATATATGAAAGTTATGATTATGGTAGAGAGATAATTAGTGACATCGGTGGAGGTGCTTACTTAACCTACGAACATTATGATGAAATATACAACTGGGTATCTTAGATTTAAGCAAATCGTTAAGACCGTCGCTAATGGTAATAACTACAGTTGGACAATTGGAATTGGTCATGTTACATGTCATTCTCAGATGTCGAGGAGTGATGATGATAAGTATACTGGTCGACTTGAATGGGTCATAATTGGGTACATTCAAAGTACAATCAGGTAACTTGGACATGGTGCAGAGAACAACAGTGGGGAAATATCGTAATATACAAAAAAAATGGTAATCAAGCGTTTGGGCTAAATCGCTTGATTACATTAACAAACAAATTTACAAATATGTACAATGGTGAGGCCCGGGTGGTTAGCTAAGCTCTCATAGGGGAGCGTTGGGTTTCCACCTTAATAAATTTGGTATTATACAATTTTTTTCATCAACAATTAATAATCAATGATACTAAAGAAATCAAGAATTGCAGAAGCTTGCACATGAAAGTAAGACATTTGCCAGAACAAATAAACATGTGGCAGAATAATTTATATAGTACCATAATCTTCCTCGAACATGATGTCAAGTGTGAGTATGCGTGAGCGGCAGCTTAAAAACCTAACAAAAGCCCCCCCCCCGGTTTTTTTTTTTCACAAAAACCACCGCCGTCTAAAAAAAAAATGGTACATTTTTTTCATATTAATTCGCAACATAATTAAGTCTGTTGTATATCACATATAAAGATAAAAGACAGGCTTTCCAGGATTTTTTGTCATTTCTTTTGCTTGTTTTCATCGAGAGATAACTCAGTTACTGCGGAACACAAAATCGAGTTTGTGCCACTGGTTCTGTTCCTGGTTGAGTGAAACGGTGAAACGAATTTTGTTACACAAAGTTTATTCCACACTGACCAGATATGAAAGTCCTTTAAAAGGTCATTACTTCATAAAGAAACTCTAAAAGTTACGTATGGTGGAAGTTTATGATCAGTAATGTTCTGGCTTTTAAGATAAGTGAATAACATATTCGACACACTGTTGTAGAAGAAGAACCCATGAGTGTACAGCCGGCATCAGCAACCTGGAGAGAGAGTTTTCTGTCTTTAAGTATCATGACACAAAGTTCTACCAACACTTTGATATTTGCTTCCAAATTCAAATTTGTATTGACTTCAAAAATTAGTCATGCCCAAAGAGAGTGCAAATATTTTTTAAACCATTTCTTTGGATTTGGAGTGTTTATTTTGGTTGCAATGACATTCCTTCTGGCTGATTTTATACAGAACTCATTTTGCAAAAATTTAAAAAGTTCCATTTCATTGACTGCAATATATTTGTATTGTTTATTATTTATAAAGGAAATATTTAGCATTGAACTGATTATGTTGACTATTAAACTTGTGTCTTTTGGTTTACTTTAATCTGTGTTTTGTTCTCTTGTCAAGTTGCAAATCTTTTGTTTTGAGCTTTCAAGACAGCGTGGCGTAACTGGGCGAAGCAGCTCTGCCCATTGCATAAAAGTGGCACAAAATCGATTTTGGTATATTGCATTAAATTGATTATATCTCTGGATTGACAAGAGCAAATAAGATGAAACAACACCATTGGAAAGCCTAGTCTTTGATTCTTTAATATTATGCAAGTAAGAATGACTTATTTTGAAATTTCATATTTAACCATTTTTTTTCTGATTGTAACCATTTTTTTTTTTTCTGAGACGGCGTATACAAGGCAAGCGAAAACACGCACGCAAAACAAAGTCTGAACGCGTTGACGGCACTGAACTCGAGGAAGATAATTGAGTATATCTATCTATGTTGTTAGTGAGTAATGATCAGGGAACAAATGGACCCATCACGGACCAGACACGGAGAAATTTGAGTAGAACGATCATGGATTGGTACGGTGAGTAATTGATCAGGGAACAATGGACCCATCACGGAACAGACAAGGAAGATAATTGAGTATAACGATCAGGCATTGAGGTGAGTAATGATCAGGGAACAAATGGACCCATCACGGACCAGACAAGGAAGATAATTGAGTATAACGATCATGGATTGTATGGTGAGTATGGATCAGGGAACCAATGGACCCACCACGGACGCAGTACAGGAAGATAATTGAGTATAACAATCATGGATGTATGGTTGAGTAATGATCAGAGGAACAATGGACCATAATCATCACAGACAAGCCATGGTCATATGCAAAACTAAGAATGTATAAATACAAAATAGTAAGCAAAAACAAAAAAACAAAAATGATATCAACAAATCATTATAATTTATAACATATGATGGTTCACAAGTAATAATTTGTATATGTTTAGGGACGCATGGACAAATAGGGTAACATTGGACCGCTGTACACATGGGTAATATAAAAGCCAAACAGAAGAAAGATCGGATACAAGTGTATTAGTGTGTGAATGAGGCAGATACCACTACTGTACAGCGGGCATGGTCCATTTTCCTACTATATCACAAAACGCTTCGGTGATAGGTGCATATTAGATTTTATAGTACACACAGAGAAGAGTTGGGTCAAGCAAGGAATACACCGCTGAAATCAAGTTTAGCTACCATAAATAAATGTGGCAAATTAGGCAGGAGATTGGAAAATGTGAAATTCACGTATGATAGACACTCACTGCACCGATATAAAATGTTAAATGCAACAGTCATAACATGCGATACAATAAAAACTTGCAATACATATTGACCCGTGAAAGTTTATTAGGTTGTCTTTAACAATCAGAGCATGAACATAATTTCAAATAAATGGGCCTTTAAAATACATATTAGTTTCTCGTAGCAGTGGCCCCTGAAAATTGAAGGGGGCGGATCAACCTCAGAACAACATGAATAAAACCATATAGAAATTGAGAAAACAAAGTTTGACAAATCAAAAGTGAGAATGGGCTACGAGATCTTCTACATTTTTTATGCGGCCTAATGAAGTACTTAACCAACTGCTTTAAAATTGTGATTAGCTAATGAACATGAGTAACGTTTAGAACCAATGAACTTGTGCAGATATGTCGATTGAGTGTTAAGTGACCTGGAACATGAGCGCAGAAACTGCTAATGGATTTCTTAAAGGAGAGAGATGATCACATTGTTGCATGGGTAAAGGGTACAGTAAGCGCTCAGTGGACGATGACTGCCCATGTCATTTGGAATAAATGTGAATAGGGGTGGTACAATAAGGTGTATCGCTAATTCGGAACCGCAATGCGTCATGGGGCCGCCGCAAAAGGGGCAATAGCGCCGCACGCGGCCGCTGTCACTTTAGCAGCCCGTTTGTTTACACAGACGAAATTACGTAATTTGCTTGGTGAATGCTTAAAAATCTTACTCTTTCAACTACTTTTAGGACCTTTTTATCACCCTAAGTGGCAATCATTCGCTGTTTTTTGTTATTGTGGAATGATCGGAGATACCTAAAAGGAATATAGGGTATTTTTTTAGTTTTAGCAATTTTAATGAACGCTGCTTCAAATCTGTGGCGCGGTGGCGTGTTTTCAGCAACAGTGTCTACCTTACAACAGAAATTCACATACTCTACACTGACCAATTCATCATTTGCCTCGTCAAAGGCTTAAAATCCGTCTCTTTTAACTACTTTTATGACTTCAAAGCATGTTAAGGGGTGGCGAATTTATGCTATTCTTGGTTGCATAATGATCGGCGATATCATGAAGAGATATATGGTTATTTTGTTTGTGTCACTTTAACAACTTTTTAACGAAGCTTCATCTTGGCGTATTTTGCGATGCCATATGCCTAAGGGCTGGAGATGCTGGGATTATTGGGGGTCCTTAGTAATTGTATATGCCCTGGTTATGTAAATAAAAGTAGCTAAAAGTAATATTGATAACCATATCGATTTTGTTAACGTATAAAAAATTCGTATTAGGGGCCTATATCAATAAGCTGCAATAACTTAGAAATCAGTCATAAAATTAAAAGAACCATTAGTGTTAGTGTTACTAAACTAAGGCCATGCACTGTCCCAAGCTAGTTTTAATTTAAAATGGCATATCGGGCTCGACAATATTGTTCAATATATTTTAAACAACTTGGCAAGATATCAAAATTAATATAAGGAAACTAGCCGAAGAATCGTGGTACTTGAAATAAAATCGAAAGGATAGGCAAACAGAAATGATTCAGTTTTCCTGGGTGCAATATGGGGGCTTATAACTTGGTATTAGCTGATTTGGAATGGTAATATTTATTTTATTGTCGTAGCTTATTGTGGTGTGGTGTGGTTACACTGTTTTCGTTCTGGGTAAAAATTCTGAAAAGGGCCTTTAGATAGGCCCCAATTTGCAAATTATTGGGCCATATGTACCCGAAGGATGTATTGGGAGGCCAAGCCAACTCAATAAAAAGAGGCTATCTGCGATCGCGTAGAAATTCTGCCGGAAACAAGGAGCTATATCACGAGAAGGCAATATTTCCCTAATATTAGGGCTCATGCGTGAGATCAAAATTGTATTTAAATTTATCAACTTGTACAATCTATTATCGTGATTCAAATTTGTTAGAATTTTTGATGATTTGGAAGCCGCCGAGCGAGGGGATTGCCGACTCTTATACATGCGTATTAGTTCTGTGCGTAAACACAGCGCGATCGCAGGATAGACACTTCCGGGTTTGTGTTTGCCCATTTTTCGATCCAATCGTGGTTTGCGGTGGAGCGCCCTATGTTGATATTTAACGATTAGCGATATGGTCTATATAAATTGATGGTCAACAGGGCAGGTGATTTGAAATCAGCTGGGGAAGCCTGGATACAAATGTAAACAAAATGCAATAGTAAATAAAAATGGACCTATACAGTGGATGTTTATGGAGGTTTACCAAAATAAACTACAAATGGAAAAACAAAAATATAACATGGGTATATGGTAAATGTTAGTAATGAACTTAGAGTCGTAAATAACTCAATTTGTTTGACGAAATAAGTTCGAAAAAGTCCATTAACAGAAGAGCAGAGTAATGGTGAAAAGGTCAACTGAATCATCAAAATGAAATCAATCAATGGAATGTGCGTTCATTGAAAAAGCCCGAAGACAACATTTAGGTTTTCTAAGTCAGATAAGTGTATGAATACCTTCTGTCACTGTGGTGAGTACTGTGATTCTGCCGTCCTGTGGCCAGGTACCACTATCTTTGCATCTCTTGCCATGCGCTGGGCTTCTCTATAAATGTCCCAGCGTGTTGGGTAGGGTCAGTGGATGAGCAGTGATGTGTGCTGAGTTTCTTTTGGGCCCGATAAAACAGGCTCGTTCTGTGTATGGAGGGAAACTTTATGCTGATTGGTTGGGCTTTGATGAGTTGACATCATCTGTGCGCTTTGGTTTTCCCAGACATGAGTCCTGTCAAAATGATTAGAATCTAAGTTCAATTGGAGTTTGCTATTTAGGGTATCCATGACCACTGATGTTGTGTCCTCGTTACGTTTCTCTGTTACACATGTAGCAAAAGACAGTTCCGTCGGCTATATTGCTCAGCCTCCTCAACACGGTTCTCAAGTTGCATCCGTTACCCTTTTACCTCTGCAAGCTCCTTTTTGAGGTCTTTAACTTCTATCTGGGTCTTATTTAGATCCATGGTTACCGATTCATACACCGACTGTTTGCGACACCTGGGGTAACTTTCTCTGCAATCTTCACGGCCACACATCTGCCACAGCAGTAACAAGGACTCCTCAAAAACCTCGGGTTTTGGAATTCCTGAAACACTGAGACAGTGGTTGTATTAATCCAGTATCATTTGTGAGTACTTCTCTGATGGTTTCTTTAACACATCGATATCATCTGCATCGTCAGTGTCGATATCATGGGTTATGGGTGCAGAATTTTGATCACCATCTTTGTCTCGGAACGGCCACCGAACGCAATAAAAAGTCTTCCTTTCTGGTGGCCATATTTCTGCAAAAATCAGTCCTCTGGAGATGTTCACAGCTTCAGTATTGGTATTAACAAGCCAATTACTGCACAATCTATGATGAAATTGAAGATGGAAATTGGAGATTTTGTGAAATTTTGAGAGCTCCTCTCACGTACGTCTACTCCATAGTACGCTCAGTGATCTCAAAAAAGCCGATAAACTAGGTTATCACCTGATATCAGGGGTTTTAGGCTGTACCAATAGATAAACTGGGTTATTGAAATTGATAAATCGAGTTTTCCAAACTTAAATATTACCGGTACAAACAATAGGGAAAATAGGGAAAATGTTTGGACCATCAGGCTTTCAAAGAAAAGTCCACCGACTATTACTGAGATCAAAATGCCCAAGATATAACGGTTGCTGCCAAATTATTCTTTCGCTTGTCAAGGAAAGCAGAACTGTCATTTAAAAATGGACAGTTCAAAATTACCATATTTGTAATGCTTTTTGCCCATTACACTGGTCAAAAATCGTTGTCGCGCACAAGAAATAACTCGTTTTACATCTTTTACTGTACCTTTGCATTTTTCATGAAGCAGCTCAGTTATTACCTATACAGTCGCTGACCTTTGGAACCCATACGTAAAGTTGACTTCCTAGTTGGACATGACTGGCATGTAGTTGAGCATTCTGGTCTTGGATGTACCAATTGGACAGCATTGACATCTGCATCATAGTAATATGTTCCATGGACACAGGGAGCTAAAATTGAAAAATAACACAATCCAGACAACAAGGAAAAAAAACATGTGGGGTAAGAAGTCTAGCCCTTGAAGGGCAACATCTTGTAACTTTTCTGCCTTGTTCCCAAATTTCTGGCAATTCCATGCAAAGCGTCAGAAGGTCATGGTCATTAAGAGGGCAACATTTTAAAATGCTCCATGGAAAAGTCACCCAGATATCATGGAGGTAATAGACCTTAATAATAATAATAATACAGTGCTATATATAAAGCGCATAAACGTAAGAAACATCTCAATGCGCTGACATAATATTACACAGAGCAAAACATAACAAAATTAGCAGTGATGCACATTAAGAATAGGCAACTTGGAATTGATATGCTTTGAGTCTAGATTTGAATTGTGTGAGAGATGGTGCATTGCGAATCTCGATAGGCAAATTCCAGAGTTTAGGAGCAGCAATGGCAAAAGCTCTTTCACCGTATGAATAGTACGAGCAGGAGTCGCCTTCAAAAGATTTTTGTAAGATGAACGAAGACGCCGGGATGGAACATACTGCGCAACAAGTTCGGAAAGGTATGAAGGTGCTATGCCACTGAGAATTTTGTATGTGAGGAGGAGAACTTTGTAAGCAATCCTGTTTTGAACTGGCAGCCAGATGAGATCGTAGATGACTGGTGTTATGTGCGCACGTTTTCTGGACAGACAGACAAGACGAGCAGAGACAATAATTGTGTTTGATTATATTTGATTCCATACAACAAAATTATACCTTTTTCAAACCACCATTTTAGTTCATGTGATTAGATGAAAAATTTGTTATAGCGAATTTTGAAATTTTGACCCCCTGTATGATATGTATGACACGCAAAAGCACGCTGGTTTGGAATTGCCAGAACATTGGACAAACCAGGAAGGTTACATTTTCCTCATTAAGATAAACAGACTTACAATGAAGGATAACACAGTTCGCTTTCAACTGTGATGATTAAATAAACTTTGGAAATAAACGAAAATCGTTGATTGACGCACGTTTTCAAACATTATAGCGGAATTTCGATCTCTTAATTAGTTGTAATTGAAGGGTAGATATGGGGCCAATGTAGACTGATTATCTAATGCAAATTCTCTTCTTTGTCAACTTTGATGTGCTTGTTCGTATATTATCGTAACGCATGAGCTTGGTGTTATCAAATACTATTCCACATGTCATATCGTCGGTGGGAGTGCACAATTAGTTACTGCTTTGGGTAAATAGAGTTTTTTCTAGGTCTTGTGAGTACAGGTAAAACACAAAGCTTAAGATAATTTAACCTCAATCAAAGTACAAGAGATTTACACAGAAATTTGAACACAAAGGCGGCTTTTTTTTTTTTCTGCAACATGCATATCCAACTTGGTGCACTCACATGACTATAAAATTCCTTCAGTCCCTATTTGGAATAACAACATACATCATCAATCATTCGGAAACCGGGTTTTACTAGATAGCTTTATTAAGGGGGGTGGGGGGTGTATGGGGTCTGAAGCATTGAATTTAAAATGATTTTTCTTAATTTTTTCCTAAATAGTGGTATAAAATACCAATGTTATTATCATATTGTAGCCCATGTCACAAAGTTTTTAAAATCCATGAAAATTTTTGCTCTGGTTGCCATTGTAACCCCGTAAGGCCTCTGATTGGGTAAACACTAGAATGAACTAAATACTAAAATGCTACTGGGACGACACTTGGGTGACATTGCAGGAGGTAAATACGATGGAACATGAAGGCCGGATTTATAATACCAGTTGCCATGGCCACCGCAATCGACCAATCGCATAATTTCATGGCGTAATTTGAATTTTGGAACAACAATTTTGAAAATCGGCCTTCATGGTTCACTCGGCCTATATGTGCTGAATATTTTGCCAAGTTTCATGTTTCATATCATGATAGCGTTTTCTTTCTAGTTACGTTCGTTCTGTTTTGGATGTTTTGCGTATTTTAAATAACGCAACGAGTTTTATAGGCCTCGAAGATTTCAACAAAAATTGAGGGCGCTTTTGGATGTGAAATATGGCAATTATTTTTTAAAATTTCATTTTATACTGAATTATCATAATTAATTAATAAAGAATCATCCGAAATAGGTGCATCCATTGTCCCTGTATTAATTTTTAAATAATTGCTTAAATATCGCAGGGTGGGAAAACAATAAAATACATAAAAATTCACTTACCCAGTGACATTTTACTAACTTTAAATTATGGCAAGGATAATAAAGTATTTATATACTTCAACTTTGCCCGCCTCAAAAGTGAATGTGTTAATAGTTCATAAATCATATCTTTATAAAAAATATCTTAAATATAACCCCTTGAAATTTTTCACATGATAAAATCTAGGAGATAATGTGCATTTTTGGGCAAATTTTCGCGTACACTGCTTGAAACTTTCATCAGCCATATCTCGGGAACCGAATGTCCATTGCGATCGAATAAAAGCATTTTGTAGATTCAGTCTACACAATTTAGCCATTGCAATTATCTCATTTTCTGGATTAGAACAATTTTTTATCATATTCAGACCCCATACCCCCCCCCCCCCTTTACGGACAAGTTATGTATATTGTTATTCGGGAGGCTGTCTCATGCCTTTATATTGAAGATCACATTATGCGCGTGAAGCTGCCTACTGATGCAATTTTATTGAAAGATTGGGGCCACAGGTGACATAAGGAGCTTACATTTTTTTAAAATCATTCAATTAAGTTAAGATTTATTACAAATTCTTAAATCCAATGGAGCAATTAGTCGATGGTGACGTGGTCAATTAACTAGGCCAAAATAGGTCAAAGGATAACAAATCTTTTATATCGGGGGTCAAGAATTTAAAATGTCCGTATGTCATTGAAAGTAGTAGTAATGTTATCTGTTTTGACACAAGGGAAAAGCCGTATGTTTGCTTTTATTTACACCATGTATTGATTCTTATTATCTAATTGGTTATTCCTGAGACACATGGTATGGAATAGTTTAACGATTCTCTGGCTTAGAATACCACCACCACTACTACCGTGACAACTACAATTTTATCTCCGAGTGATACTTACAACATAACATAGATCGCCAGAGTCAACGTGTCCCTGTTCACAAATAGGTGAAATAGCTCTGAAATTGAAGAACATTGGATACCGTCTTGCAGCCTTGGTTCCATGCCATTAACGTCAGGAACCATGCTGCCATCCAGTGTCATATAATAAAATCTATCATCATATCTTCCATACTTTCAACCGTATCCCAAGATTGGTCAACCATGTCGGCATTTCCCTCGGGATTGAAGTTCATAACAACATCGAAAGTTATTGTCAAATTTGTGTTACTATTACGTTTAACGTTTTTAACACGATGTGATATCTTGTCCATGTTTGCGTCACTTTGCCATGGTACCTAACTTACTCGGGGCGTGTGTTTGACGATGCCGGAATGATACCCTGTTCATCCACTCTTTTATTGTTTTGTGAATATGCAAATCGAATGCATCTCTGAGAGAGCTCTCGTTGTTGCGTATCCATCCAGAGTTGTCTGGAAATAGACTGTTACTGTGGTCGCTGTTGTCTACATCCCTTCGGCGCCGTGCAGCTCCACAGTGAACTTCTATATTTGTTACATTGCAATTTTGGTCACTCGTAAAACAATATCCATCAGTTTCATGATAAAATCTAGAAAGAATACGCTCGCTGAACTTTTTTCTTATCTCTTCTTGAGCCTCTGGTGTGTTACAATCTTCGATGTAGTAATACAATTCGCTAGGCAAGTTGAACATGAACGGATTCCTGGTATCTGTATAAATATAACGTTTCAGAATGGTATGGGAAATCAACCGACTGATGCATTGAGTTCATCATGATTTCATGGACTACTTGCAAGACACCGACATCTTTGAAGTTATCTCCTTCAAAGCCCACTTACATGTACTTTTTCGAGCTTTCACACAGTGTTTTCATCTGTATAAGCATAATGATTATTAAAACAAGAATAGTCCTTAAAAAGGACAATCTGCCCTAATGAATTTAACTTCTGACATAAATTAGGCTTGTTATATTATTCTGCATACCTGAACACTTAACATTAGGAGGATCAGGTATTAGTATTTAATTACACACCAACACTATTGTGTCATTTAGTGTTGTGAAGATACGTTAGTTAACATTAGGGAGTGATTAATGATCTATACTACTTTGAATCTTCCAACGTCCATACTTTAGTTACTAAGTTCCATATGGTGATGATGATGATGATGATATTGTTTTCACATCCTCGTCATTGTTTTGACTTAAATAAAGTTCTCTTTTAACTAGGCCCGGGAGTCATTGCTATTCGTCAAGTCTTTTTCCTTACTAACCTAAAGGGTTACTACTTTTTATTCTCAATATAGAAAAGAGAAAGGCTACAACAGATACAGCATCCAAAATTGCACTCAGAGCGAGCTATGTCATCTGGCTCAGCAGAAGCTTAAAGGCATTCGGACAGACGGAGCTACAAGCAACTCCAGCAATATGCTCTGAGGGAAGTGGAATGGTTGAGCGCTCACACAAACCAGGTTTAACCCGCCAAAGTCTGGTCCAAAGCCCAGAGACCTCAGAACACACTAATCTAGACAAAGAGATACTGCATAAGGTGAATTTTCCCTACTAAGTCACCTTCACAGAGGGAGATATATCAGGAGTGTTTATCTTAAAACGGATAAAACTAGGCTCCGAAGGTGACAGCGCCGGTGTTCTACCAATGAACTATTCTCACAAGAACCTCAGGTGGATACCTGTGACTACTAGAAAAAGACTGGTTGGCTCACACACAGAAAAAAGTGAGTCACTTGTCCGTATAGTGAAACACTTGGTTCAAAAGTGAGCCAAGGTGACTCAATTTGAGGCAAAGTGTTTCACTATACGGACAAATTGACTCACTTTTACGTAAGTGTGCTGGTGGGGAAAAGTACCATATGACTACTGGAAAGACGGTGGACAACAAGGAAAGACTGCTGGCGCCGGGGAAACAGCTGGGCTGATCTTACGACAGGTTGGCCGTCTAAAAATCTACTATCAAAATTGCCACGAAAAGTCCCTTAAAGAAAAATACCCCTGGGTCCCTGCGAGAGCGGGGCGGAAGAGTGGACCAAATGGACGGATTCTACGGCAACGACTTCTGGAAATGACTAATAAACAGAGGAGTAGTTCTGAAATAAATGATAGTGGTTCTACCTTTGCGGAAAAAACAGGCTTCAAGAATATGAAGCTCCACCAAACGAGATCTAGTTGTGGAACAAGTTCATCGCAGCCATGCTCTTCCACTGAAGGCAGATGTAAGTCGAACCAGTCGGCGCACCCAAACCAAGAGATAGAAGGCCAGGATAAACCCCCGAATCGGCAAGAGCTTTTATCACAAAAGAACGACCAGAGAAGCTGAAGCCCACCTAAATTGCAGAAACCTTGATGTCAAGGATTACATAAATCTGCCGAAGCCATCTGAAGACTCAATCTGGAAATCCCTTGATGAGCAGCTTTATGAAGAATTACCAACTGAAATAGCGATATTCACAATGAGCAATTAACCAAGAGACTCGTAGACAGATTTGAAGTTAAACCAGCAGTCTCCAAAAAGAATGATAAGAAGCAGCAATGCTCAAGATAACAACATAAACTAAGGCGTTTGAAGAAAGACACCAAACGCCAATACAAAGAAGCCCTGAGAGATGGAAACAAGGTGCACTCAGCTAATTTGAAAAATGATTTCCTTAAGCTCGTACGCTTACACAACAAAGTAAGGGAACTTGAGCTGAAATCACAAGAAAGGAAAAGTGCCAGCAAAGAGCAGCACCAATTTCGACAAAATCCATACAAATATGCAAAACGTCTACTGAATGAGAAACAAACAAGATTTCCTTCCTTCAACAAAGCAGCTGTAGAGTTTTTTGAAAAATATCAACAGTGACAGAAAGCGCAACTACAAATACCACCCTCTAAAGGGCATGAAGAGACCACCAAACCGACCAATGCATTCAACACAAACCACCCAGTCTGTCAGAGTTAACCCTCGTCCAACCAAGGGTTTTTGTACTACGTTCACGACCAAGGGAGGGCGGGTTACCACCCCCTGAGGTTTTCGTAATTAAAAGTCATCTTGTTTGGGTATCAGTGTTGTAGCTACATAGTCCTTTCTTCAAATCAAGTACAAACATATAATTTTTAACACATGACGTCATAGTGACGTCATAAAATGGGAATTATTTTTACTGCGAATTTTAAGTAGTAAATCGACAAAATCTGGGTTTTTCGACCGTTGGGACATTTTGCCAAGCAAAATTGGTATTTATGGGCAAATTAAACAATGGGTGCACAATAGTAAGGCATACAAATGTTATCACTCTAATTATAAGAAAAAAATACAGTACTTTGCCTTAAGTGATCATACTGTAAATTAAAGTACCATTTTGTGGCATTTTACGCAGTAAAGTATAGGAAGGTGGCAACCACACCCCCTACCTTCCGACTTTGACGGGACGTCCTGACCCCCATGAAGGTGGTACCTCCAATTTGTTTTCGCTAAAATGACCGCAAAGGATGAACTTACCGTTACATAAAAGCCTTAGATCGTATTCGTTTGCGTTTTTGTGCGACAGGGGATCATCCGTTGGGGGGGGGGGGCCCCCCTTGTTGGACGAAGGGTTTAAACAGCTACTTCCGAAAAGAAGAAATGCTAGTGCTCCAGGTACCAATCGCATCCCATACATAGTGTGGAAAAATGCCCTAGCACAGCCCGGCTACTACATTGAAGTTATTTGCAATATATGGAGAACAGCCGCAATATCATTTGAGCTGGAGAACGGGAGAAACCATCCTTATACCCAAAGAGGGATCCCTCCTGCTTCAGGCCCATCACACTGAAGAAGTCTAGTGGTAACCTCGCAATGGGTATTCTCGCTCAAAGAACCATCAACTACCTGACAGAAAACAACTATATCGACCAATCCATTCAGAAGGGTTTCATGGAGAAAATATCAGGATGAAATGATGATAAAACTGAAATGCTCCAAGATGCCAAAAGAATGGTAAACTAATTGTGACAACATGGCTGGACCTGCAAAATGCATACGGTACTGTACCACACAACCTTGTACAGTTTGCTTTAGAGTGGTATCATGTCCAAGACAGTGCATGATAAGAGTCTTCCAAGGCTGCCCACTCTCATGCATCCTGTTTCTGGCCGTATTTAATCTGTGTCCTGATCTCCAAGACCAGTCTAAACACCTTGGGTACTGCATGAGTGGATCTGACATCATATCATCTGCCAAAGCATACGCAGATGACCTGACCCTCGTAGCTAGGAGTCCAGAAGAATGCCAAGAACTTGTAAATACAGTGAACAACTCAAGTGGACACGGACCATGAAAGCTACACCAAGCAAATGCAAGTCTCATGCCATGAAGAGGTTTGTCCCCAACGCAGAACAAAAGCGACAAGGACACAAAACACAATATGTGGCACACGATCCCGGACTAGAAATAGACGGACAGCAGATTGCTTACATCCATAGTCAACCCATGCGGCTCCTCGGGAAGTTGATCTATAACGACCTGAAGGACAATAACATCAGAGACATGGTGAGCACTAAGCTGACAGAAATGCTTCAAACAACCAAATCAAGTCAACTGAGTGGGCCTATGTAGCTATGGATATACAATAATGGTATTGTACCCAAACTGACGTGGAAGTTCACCATCTATAACTTCCCAATTTCATACGTCGAAAGTCTGGAAGCTACTTGCACCAAATACCTGAAGCAATGCACAGGTACAGTATAAGCAGATGCACCACCACCACCAGCGCTCTGTACAGGAGCAGGAAACACTATGGTCTGCAACGAAAAGGCTAACCACATCAGTCAAATGTATGCAAGTAACTAAGTACCACTTAAACAAGTACTCTAAAGATGGAAGTATACAGACACTCTACAGAAAATGCATGGAAAGTAAAAAGACGAAAGCCAGATGGAATAGTATAAAAGAATTATAACAGAAAGAACGGCATCTATATAATTCTAAACGAAATGGCTAGAGGTCAGTAAGTCTATATGAAAGACCAAGTTGAATTTGAACTTTATGATAAATAAAAATATGGTATAAATTTGGCCATATTGTATTTGAACTGGTTAGTCTAGAGTAGATTTAATAAGTTATTTTGGTTCGAAATCTTATATCGGAGTTGCTGAGGATGAAAATATGCCAACCACTTTTTTTCTTCAAAAAGTGACAATTTCAATTTGCCATAGATCATAGGTCAAAGTTAGGATTTCATTTTTACTATTGGTATGTGATTCTTACATGACCCTCGTTTGCTTGTGTTAGGTTCATGATCAAATTCCCATGGAAAAGTGGGTATCTCGGCTGGGTCCCTAGGAACCCCCTCCTTAGGCAAAAGTGTTGGTGTTAAACTCCCTGCATTGAAGCCCTTGGGCAAAACTGCTTTTCCACCTATTCAGCCCCCATATTAAACTCTTACCCATTCACTTTTGTTGATCTAATTCAATAGCAATTTTTTTAAATATCTCAGGACTTTTATCTTTAATGGACTTCTTTCCTTGTATTTGGCCACAGAAATATCTTCAAGGTGAAAGCAAAAGGTGATTTGATTTGCTTATATTTTAATATAAAACTTAGGCTGAATTTCATATTTGCTCCAATACAAAATTAGAATTTTCACAATTTGTGTGCCAAAGAAATAAATCTCAGCTAAATCCTTTCAGATGGGGAGATTTTTGATAGAAACTTTATACCAGTACAAAAATCAGGGCTACCTGATATGTAAAATATCTTCTCACACATTTAAAAAAGGTTTTTATAGTTCAACAGAACATTTCTTTTTTAATTTTGCACAATTCAAACCTGCTTACCAATGGATTGGATGCGAGTGTCGAGTTATGTATTTTAACGGTTATATTTTTATTTTAAAGTGTATATAAGGAGATATGCTCTGTTTTTTAAACTGGTCTGATATTCAAATATGCACGCAGTACTTGTCAAGAGGAGAATCCTAATACACTTCTAGTTTCTATATAACCAATGACTTACTTTGACAGTCAGGCACCTCGTCACTTGGTATCCAAGCACCATTTTCACATTTATATGGTAGTCCCGATTCAAACATACCGGCTACTCGCAGTGGAACGTCATAACCATTCTGACAAGAAAAGTAGCAGAACTCGCTTGAAAAATAGGTATCGCAGACCAAAGCTCCATTGTCAGGGTTATCCAGAGGATCACATGCCTCGGCTACAGAGAACAGAAGATAAATATTATTATTGTGTCTAGTGTGTCCAAGCACATTTGGACTATTTAGGCTTTAAAGGCACATTTTCTAATGAAAAGTTGATACACCCAATTGCAAGTTGATTAATTACAAAAATAGCAATCAAAGGTGTGGGTAACAGTCTAAAAAGCTTAGAAAACCCGAACTGAATTTTGTTGCTTGCGTTGCTTGCGATGAATTTGTTGCTAAAAAAATATACAAAGATTTAAAACAGTAGTTAAAATAAAGTTTGGCAAAAGCATCTTGAAATCAACAATAAAAATAAAGACAAATCAACATGAATGTTGAATACCGCATTTCATAAATAAAAGTTATGTCGGACTATTTTCTTGAAAAAGTTGCAGGGGATGACAAGTTGCTTCGGCGAAATTTCTAAAGACTAGGAGTTCGAGTTGCATTGTAATTCTAATGAGTCAAGTTGCATTTTGATATTTTATTTTGTAGTCAGAATTTTCTGGGATGTTTAGAGCATTTCTATAGGGTCTGGGAGAATTCGCAATTCTGCTTTCTCTCCTCCCTCCGACCATAAATCGACATTTTCTCCGCCAATCTGCGCTGAAAATTGCCGAATCCGAGTAATTACGCACCCATAATGTCCTGCTAAATATCACCTTCAAAAAACGGCAAATGTATTTTTTTATTTTTGTTTGATCTATTCGCAGTAATTTTTCAACACAATCCTACTGTTACGACGTCTCGTGGACGTCAAAGGTCAGAAATACCCTTTAACACAAACAAATGAGCCTTGTGCACAAGTGATATCAATTATATAATATAACAACACTGATTTAATGATTTTAATCAGATTGGTTCAAGAGTTTGGTATGTCCAAAACACAATTACAATAATTCAATAATGATACATTCAATGTTGAGATGTTATAGAGTCTTACAAGTAAGTCCCTTCAGATGTGACGAATTATGTCCACAATTAAAAGAAGCGTCACAACAGGAAGTTACTTTTTTACCTTGACAATATAGCGGGAAACAATGCATACACCTTGTCAAAGTGAAAGGATTTTTGTATAACAATAGAACATCTGTGTGGAATATGTGCACCAGCAGGCGTATGCATTGTTTCCCGCCATATTGTCAAGGTAAAAAAGCAACTTCCTGTTGTGACACTCGGCGACCATTCAACTGTGCGGCAGCCCGCTATCCATGTGTAGAGGTCAGTGTCCTATATGTTCATTTGACGATATACGCAGTAAGTATTCCAAAGTTTAAAAATCTAATAACTAAAGGAAGAAGGGCTTCTTACGTTCTACATGCACACGAAATCGGCAGATACCCGTCTTATCACTGTTAGGAATATGTGCTGTACATAGAACCGTGGTAGACCTCGAGAAAAATGTGCAGGTGGATCTATACTGCAGATTGGTGAAACGCTTGCATTAGTAACTGGATGTCGAAATTCAGGTACCCTCCATTCAACGCCGGTGGCGCTGCTACCAATTATCGAAATGTCAGACGGACAATATACCATTGTCGGCGGAATATCCACTGCATTATAGTAAAACAAATAATGAATGTTAACTTAAACATTATAATGGCATACGTATACACAAGCTGTGAAAGCTTTCAGAATGGTTGCATTCCATTACATAACGTTAATGATACCAAAAAACTTAAGTGAAACAAATAATAACAACCAAATTGTATATATATATATATATACAATTTGGTGTTATTATTTTTACTAATTCACATCATACCTTGTCACCGGTAGGCTCATCACCTCTCTGTTTGCCTTGACAAAGGCCTGACGGCCGAAACGTTGGCTTTTGTGCTACAGTACTTGCAACGTCCGCTTGTCCAATATTTCTTGATATATATACGTGAGTAGGCCTACAGTTAACGCAATGGTATTGATGGTATTACACCTAACCATCATGATTTCCCCCATAGACTTGCGTGTGTGCAAAGTGTTTTTGATTTTTTGACCATTTTCTGTACCGGCGAACATTTGTTTATCACGAACGCGAACGCCGTTTTTTTTAACACACGGAGCTACTCACCCTTACGTTTGTGGAGTTGATCCTCTCTAGCCAACATCCTTTCTCAATCAGCAAACATAATTATATTACTTGTCCGGATCAATATTGATGCAATCCCAAGAAATTTAGTATTTTACTTATTTGTTTACTTATTGTAGCAAGTATCTTTCCAGAAATACACGATTGTGTAATTAGAATCTGGACCCCGATTGTAATTTAACGGCTGAGATGGAAACGCCAATTTCATGTCCGTTCATGATGAAATAGTGGCACCTCACAAAAAATGACCTCTGACTTAATTTGCCTGAGCCGACGGAACAACTAATGTAAGAGCGTAAACACGTACATGGTGCAATATTCGGCTCTTTCACATTGGAAGGACGTTTCCAGCAGCCGTTGAATTGTTATCGGAGAATTCCGATATTAATTATTCTAATTACAAAATTCCTTCCTTTTTGACACAGAGAATTTTGAGCTCCACCATTCACAGATATAGTTTACTAGCTAATTACCAATGCAACTTTGATAAAATCTCAAAATGTTTGGAAAATTGGAGGCGCTCTTTAAAAAAGTGCTGTTATTGCTTTAAGAGATGTTTAGCTTCGATTCTGTCTTTGTTGGAGCCACGAGCTTGAATCAAATCGGAAACTTTAATGGAAACGTTCTATTAGTGATTGAGCGAAGATGTTCAGTAGTGCGGTCAGCCAAACGCCGAGAAGTCTCGCCAATTATTATGACAATTATTGTACTGAATGGCATACAGAAGGTTGCCAGAAATGCAGGCGAAGTGAGTGGTAATATCAAAAGATCCTTGAGGGCTGACAATGTGGGTATCATCGTGTCACCTCTAGTATTTTTCGGAAGGTATGGGCATTGAATGAGGGGCATGTGCATTGGGTGGAAATTAAAATTCCATGCTAAATCTATTGAAACATGTAGTCCGATAGCAGAGAAAAATCAATCCTATGCCTAATGAACGTATTCAAGTCAGCGTAAACGCACTGACTAATCGCATTTGCTTCAGTGGTATGTAACAGGTGAGTTAAATGTTACGGACTTTTGAAAGTCCGTGTTTTGGATACAAAGGAACACAAAAGCCTTTGCACTTTGTAAAATGATGTCAACACGAAAGGCCGGATTATCTTAGTTCGTTCATGAAACAGGTGAATCGGGCCACATGTTTCTTTTTCTGCCTCCTCTCCCAACTAATCGGTGCTGTCCAAAACTTTTCCTCTGGTGACACGATGGGTTGAATCTACTATAGTATAAGAAAGTTGTTGAAAATAATGTTCCGAATAGGGAGATTTAATGGATGTTAGGGAAAACAGATTCCCAATCGATCAACTTGACGCAATCTTGAACGGCACAAGTGATACTGGATGGATAACCGCGTTCATGGAAACATTCAACCATATCGTTTTGAACATGTTAAAGACCACTAGCTTCGCTGCAGATAAGCTTGGCTCTCAAGAACTTACTATATATAGTATGGATTTTAATATACTGGAGGGTAAGTTGATTGATACATCAAATAGTGATCCTTTGTTGACTGTTGATGACAAGTTTGAGATCCAGGAAGGCGACTGAAACTGGCATATTTCATAGGTGAACTTAAGCCATTTATGATTAACCTTGGACATATGTTATGAATTCCAGAAGACCTGTTGCCAGAAAACGCACCTACAATATCGCGATATAACGTCTGTAGAGAAATCGGCTAATGTGATGATAATTTGAAATATTTGTAGCCGATGCAAGAACAGGCCACACAAGACAATGCGGGCACACATCGCGATACCTTTTAATTGTCTGTAATGTTGTCCATTTAATTGAGAGGGTTAGAGAGAGCACAAGATTAGTCACCGAAGCAGAGTTTAGTTTGTGGGTTCACAGGTGGCTACCAGAGTTGAGATAATCGCGCAAGACCTTCCATGATGAGCTCGTGAAGGATGTATAATGTATAAAACGAGATATCATGGAAAAGAGAAACCTGTCACTGATTTGGAAATGAGAAATCTTGAACAAGACGTAGTGCATGGAAGGATAGTCCTTGTGTAGGTTGGAAGACTGGTTAAAAAGAGTAGCAAAGATAGTGTCCAGGGCCCAAATTCATAAAACCTTGCCTAGTTTAGCTGACAACTAAGGGCCTAGTAAGATTCTAAAATCGCTAGTATGCAACTACGGAGTTGAAAAAACTAAATTGAAATCCATATAAGCTTACTAGAACCTTGCTATAGTACATACTACGAAAATCTAGTTGCCAGCTAGCTAATCTGTTTGTCTACAGAAATTTGGGTGCTTTCGGGCGGAATGGCCTTGGGTGCAGTGTAGGAATGTAAATTCAATGCCATAAATGACTACCCTTTTGTGTTTAGTCTGTTCATCTCAGGCATTAACATGCTTTGATCACCTGTTGAACATGATAAAAATGAGCTAATATATTGCAATAGCTTCCGTTATTTAGGCCTGCATGTTAGATTTCGTAAATTAAGAAAACAGGGGGATTTTTTTTTCCGTAAAAAAATTTAAGGAAAATCTAGTTTAAGAAAACAATAAAAATGTGATTTGATCTGGGAAAACCCGCCACATGTCGCCAGGACAGTTTGAAAATGAAAGAAAATAGCTTAAATGGTATATTGTACTTTATTTTTAGTGAGATTGTATAAGGCGTATCTTTTGATGTGTGTATCAAAGATGAAAGAAGTAGTCATGCGTGATAGTAAAAATCAAAATATAAATGTCCCACCATGTGGCGGGTTATCCCAGATCGCATCACAAATTAAAAAAAAAACATAAAAATGTTAATTTACGGAAATATTTCAAAAATTTCCGGCAGACAAATTTCGGATTTTTTTGTTTCGTCGGATTTTAAATTACGCGAAAATCTGTTAAAACACAACATTTTTTCAAACAATATGAGACAAATTTCTGTAAAATTACGCCCAAAGTTCCGTTATTGACAGAAAATTCTTGTAAATTTACCCGAAAAAAGTCTGGAAATTATGCTGCCCAGAAATTTCCGTAAATTTACGGAAAATTTTCTAAACAGTGTGTGTACACATGAGCAAATCTATGAGGTTATACCTATCTTCATTTAATATTAATTATCAGTTATATCATCGTAAACAACATTGAGCTCAAACGATTTAGTGCCACAACTAGTGAGTTAGAGTTGCTCTGGATCAAACTCTAAATTGCAGATCTTAAAATGCAACTAGCACTAGTAAGTTTTATGAATTTCAAGGTGTAACCAACTTGGCTAGTTGGCAACTAAGTCCCATTTTACTTGCCAACTAGGCTTGTAAGGTTTATGGAATTGGCCAGATACTGAGTAATGAGGACGGTGGGGGCAAGAATGTGAGCAGACAATTGGTCTTCCATGGATTGTTGACTTTGTGACTTTTGGGGAAGCCAATGTAAAAGTGCGCAGTTTGTGGACAAGGGTGGATGGGCTTTTGGCGGTGCGGGTAACTTTTTGTCGGATAAGAGTTTTTAGAGGGATTTTATGGCGAGACGCTCTTTCTTGAGAGATTAAGTGGGTGGTTTTGGCTATGAGATGCGGATCGATATCTGCGACACATTGTTTGATGAAGGTATCAAGTCCAATATTCTCACCTACCGGAGGAGTCCATAGGAATTGCTTCTTTTGAAGTTGAGGAAAGGAGCCGGATCACTAGGCCTGTGTTTTCATCATCCTGAAAGTACCATTCTACTCGTAACAGCGGTAAACTTTAAAAGTCTGGAGGGTATTGAATTCGTTGACGGAGCTTCCGAGAGGTACAGAGTTAAGACACTTGCTTAACGCATCTTGTTCACAACCTCGGACACAAAGCTAATTCTTGAGGAATGGTTCACTACCACCGTAATGATTTATTGTCCTTGGGCGGACAGATTTACCACAAATTCGATCCGATCCCAATCTTGTTAAAGTGATGGATACTGTCAAACTTCAGTTGATATTGCAAATTTTGGCGCATGCCGCGCATTCGGCATAATTAATGTCATATTGTCTATTCTACATTAAAAATTGCGCGCGTTGATCATTTTTGTCGGAATTTTCAGTTCAACTTCCCTCCCTAAAATTGTTCTTGCCACCCTAAACATGACCCTGATGCAGCCCACTGATCATTTCAGGCCGTGAAGGAATTACAGTCCAATGGATTCTGGTACGCTTGTACAGGAAAGTATCGGCCAGTAGACTTACACTGCTGTCAGCTTACCTTTCCTTATTATCTATGGAAGCGGACCTTTTACAACAGTTTTGCTAAAAATTGTACAAAACCCACATTTGAGAATTACAAATATTAGAAAAACGATAGATGGTGTGTCTGATATTGTTTTTACAGTAATTACTTAAAGGCGCCTCGCAAACGTGGGTGTCAAGGAGAACCTCACAATGACGTCACCACGATGAAAATGTGCGGAATGCTGTATGAAATCAGAAATTTCCACCAAACATGCCAAAAGGCTCCATGACGACCTATTTTGGAAGAGTTTTTCGATGTCAGGAAAACAAAACTAAATCAACCTTGGCCGAGAGCAGACACGAAAGGGTGTTCCCAAAAATGCAATTGAAAAAATCCTGTTTTTGTCATATGTTTCTGAGACCAGAGCGTAGCCAACGGGGTGGCGGAAGGGGCAGAGTGCCCTCTTAGAAATCTTAAACACATAGTGAACAGTGGCGTAAATTTCTGTTGCACTTGTGGGGGATGGGGTTGATAAAAATTTATATGAACAAGGTGTGCCTGAAAAGAGTCATTACTGCAAATGGGCGCGAAGCGCGCAGAAAATTTGGCCATTTAGAACTACAATGGTTAAATGTAATGGGTAATTAGAACAAAATAGCTCCAAATGCGCGCGAAGCGCGCGGTAATTTACCATTTTAAACTATTCTGGTAAAAGAGTTTATTTGTCAAAACCACATGAACGGGCATCAACATTGGGGGGGGGGGGGGAGATCGTATTACCATCCCCCCTCATCAAATTATTGTGGGGGGGATATATCCCCCCCAGCCCCCGGGTTTACGCCTATGATTGTGAAAGAAAATCGTGAATGGAAAGACGTATATTCATGCTAATCAGCCCTTTTCCCTTTTTGCCCTTGCGAAAGTGGAACCACTTTGCACTGAACCGGAACTGGACCCCATCTTAAAACGACCGGTCTGACTACGCCCCTGTCTGTGGTCACATAAAATTCGAATATTCATACCTCTCACGTTACGTAAAAACGCAGCTGGCTGTAAGTCCAGCAGCGTCGGAAAAGAGGTAAGGTCACCACAGTATCTTCGGTGAAGTTATAAGGTGATGCAATGCCTGCTGGCGTCTTAATAACCTCTAGCTCCTCCTGGGAATTATCACTTGCCTGTGGATGTCAAGGTTACTTCCTCTGAAAGCGTCGTATATTGTTCACCCGGTCATGAGCGTAGTTGAGGGCGTGTCTCGTCTAGAATGATCGAATAAGAGTTTTTTTAAGTTCTTGTTAAGATTAAAATCTCAAAACAGTGACAAATTCAGCATACATCGTTTAATGCCAATATTAACGAGACACGAGGAGATTTAACAAAATGCTATCCCTTTTGTTTCGAAACGCGGAGTTGTATTCGTAATTTAGTAATGCTTAAAGGTCCCCAGGAATGAGATGGTAAACCTAGTCCAAATTTTACGGGGCATTCCCTTCCAATAAACAGGGCACAAAAAAGAATACACCCAGTGACATCACTTATGACACTATTGATTTCAGTCAGTACCCATGAAAGAATTCACACCAGTCACCTGGAATTTTCTTTACTCTCTGAAAAATCAATAGTCACTAATGATTCCATCACCGACCCAAATATTGATGCTTTCTCGCCCTCCTTGTTGACTTGACCCAAACCACATCGATTATATTTGCATTTCCTGTGACCGTTAAACCAAGACTAAACCAATGTATTAAAACACACCTGGAGTAAATAGCCAAACGGCGTTTTGATTACAGATTTAGTATTCTGCGTCGTGCACGACAAAACATTTTTTTTTGTTTTTCTATAGGGCATTTGAACTACAGACTTATTTGTTTTTCGTCTTTTTTATCCAATAAACCTCTAAAACGTTATCGTTAGGTTTCCTGCAACCAATCAAATTGCAATTTATACAAACCTTCGTATCTCAGAAAATCTCGTGTCCCCTTAAGTCCACTCAATCTATGAACAATACTAGGTACACCTGACAAAATTGCTGCAGAAGGTTTTCTTGCTGTAACTAACAGTAACAGATCTCCCAAACAACATCTCAAAAGGTAGAAAAAGGAAGCCTGGCAGACTGCATTTGCCTTTATCTTACGTGGACGAATCGCACATATTTCGACAAAGGTATATAGCTAATAACTCATGTTTAGGGAGATGTTCCATTTTTCTGTAGTATTTGAACTTTTTTACATGGCTTGCCTGTAGGGTGTGTAGCACTTTGCAATTGATATATTAAAAGTGGAAATGATGGTCATTATTCAAGATGGCCGCAAGTTTTCCCGCAAATTATTTTACATTCTAGATGATTTTTCACACTGCAGCCGGATGGGGGATCTTTATTTTAGCAATTATGATCAGAGTGTATTTATTCAAACACATTGGGTCAACTAGTGCCGGGGGTCCTCCCTATCGAAGTGACTGGTATATGTGCCTCGGCCATGTGAAAAATAGGGTCCTTTTCCAGGTCCTTTCATAAAATGTTACCAAAATACGGGTCATTCGGTACACAGCTGACTAAAATGGGGCCATCCATATGAACCTTTAAGGGGCCAATTATGTTCAACCTCAAATTAAAATAAGAATGACACTTTTCCAGCGGTTTTTCAAGCTGCCATGGAATTATAAATTGCTGCCTGAAATTTATAATATGTTAAATGTGCACGTAGCTGCGAAAATTTTATGTGGAACATACAAGTATATAAAAAGTAGTGAACATTTTAAAAAGGGGGTCATTTCCGAGTACTAGGTAGAACAGCAGTAAAAAGGTGGCCAAGCCATTCCCAGACGTTACCAAAGTCAGCATCTCACTAGACCTTGACAACGCAGCTCTAACGCAGTGGCTGCACAAGATCTGCTACAAAGCATCATTTGAGAATGCTGCAGATAATATCGGCTAGTTTTTCATGGCGCTTTATATCGATTAAACTCGACATATGTCGAGTTTACAGCGCAGCCTATCCAGTTTTGAACTCTATGTGGCGAGTTTTATAAATCATGTCCAGAATAAATCATTCCAAAAATGCATGCCGAGTTTTAAAAACTGGACCTGATTTTTTCAACATGTGCCAAACTGGACATGATTGTTTTTCTCAACATGACAAACTCGACATGATTTTTTTCTCACATGATCAAACTCGACATGATTTTCTCAACATGAGCAAACTCGACATGATTTTTTCTCAACATGACAAACTTCGACATGATTTTTTTCTCAACATGAGCAAACTCTACAGATTTTTTTTTTACACATACACCAAAAAAATCATTTCGAGTTTTCCACCTGTTGGAGAAAATCATGCCGAGATTTTCTGAAACTGACATGATTTATGTCAAACTCACCATATATGAGCAAAACTCGATGTATAGAGGGCAAACATGGAACATATAGCGCTGTAAACTCGACCTATAACGCGTCACACTCGACATATGGCGAGGAAAACTCGATACACAGCGCGTGAAACTCGACATGCGGGGGAAAACTCGCCATGATTTGATACGTGGAGCGTAAAAACTGGTGATGATTTATGTCAAACTCCACCATATAAAGAAGAGCACAACTCGATGTATCGAGGGCAAACTGGACGATCGCGCTGTGAACGTCGACATAGGTAAAACGCTGCATACTCGCCATATGGCGAGGAAAACTCGATACACAGCGCGTAAACTCGACATGCGGGCGGGAAAACTCGCCATGATTTGAACGTGGAGGAAAACTGGACATGGTTTATGTCCAAACTCACCATAAGAGGAGCACAACTGAGGTATAGAGGGCAACTGTACAGATATCGCTGTGAACTCTGGACATATAATGCTGCACAATCGACATATGGCGAGGAAATCTCGATACACCGCGAGTGAATCTCGACATGCGCGGAAAACTCGCCACTGATTTTGATCCGTGGACGTGCACATAAGCCTACATCTAAATGCCCAAAGAGACGGATTGGAATACATGACCGTCAATGAGTTAGAGAATCATCAACCTATTTGCAGTACACAACACGTAACCCAACCAAAATTTAGACCCCTCAAGTCCTCTGTCCTATGTTGCCGGCAGAAGACCAAGAGTTAAAGATCCGTTGCCTGATCGCTAATATCCTCGCGTCCCCCCGTACTTTCCAAGATTTTTCCCGGAAAAAAAGTGGGTCAACATTTTGGTATTCCGAATTATATTTTTCTCTCAGTACCCCGTGAAAAGTAACAAGATTAGGGCTAAAGGTTATATGTTGTTTGGAATTTATGAGCAACAATGTACTCTATTTTGGTCCGACGATATTAATTTTTTACATATAGGGCTAAGAAAATCTATTTTTTTAGCTCTCATATGAAAAACGGGTTGAAATATCAGCGCTAAACTCTACACATGATGGGTTTTTAGGGGTGAAGACCATTTTTATCAGATGAATCTTTATTTACTTAACTGGGTCCTCCCCTTCTAATAATTGGTAAATAACAAAAGATAGGGCAAAAAATGTCAATAAGGTTTATGCAAATTAGCGTGTCGCCTTCATGCTTCCTTTTTTCTACCTTTTGATATGTTGTTTTGGGGGGGGGGGTTTATACAACAAGTTACAGCAAGAAAAACCTTCTGTAGCAATGTTGTCTAGGTCATACAGTAGATTGAGTGACTATTAATTGAAACATTGATTGTAGCTTGAGCCACAAGCACGAATACATAAGCCGTGATAGTGCAAAATGTATTTCTGTGAATTTAAAATGGGAAGCCTGCTAAGTTTAAAAATATCAAAAGGTTTTGATATTTACTGTCGGTGGTACTTCAGAATTTCTGAGATACGCCTTTAGTCGAATAAGACAGAACACACCATAATGTTCACCTTCCCATTGATGCTCAGTGCCTCGGAGTTAGTATACCTACGGTTTGAGATTTGAGGCTATAATTTAAATGCCATTCCGGTGAATTTCAGGTTTTAATACGACATTATACGCGTTAAAATCGTGAGTTCGAGCCCCACTGTGGTCACGTGTTTTGTGTCCCCTGGGCCAGATACTTAATCTCAATTGCCTCAAAATCTGGGGAGCTGTTATGGGATATTACAATCTAAGTGCTGATAGGATTTGTGCGCTGGCCAGCTGTCGGCCTAGATGAAGCAAATATTGTACGATTTTTTTTTCCTGAAGGCAGCATAATAATAATAGGCAACAGTGCTTTGTCTACTTGTGTAAAAGGCCCAATATAATCCTCATTATTATTATTATTACATGGTCCACAAGCAAAAACTTAAAAATACTGCATTTATTTTTAAAACGTAACGCAGATCACACGCAAAGTTAAAAAATGAAAGATCACCACAGACGTAACCAAGGATTTATTTTTTAAGGCCACAAAAAATCCGTGTTTAAATGTCTATTAATAATATGGCACTGTTAAATAGGGAACACTTTAGATTTATGAGTTTAAAGAGCCAAAATGCATTTCTGAGTTATTTAAACTCAACCATTCTGTTTGAAAATCTAATCTAAACCTTGATGAAATTTAGAGCATAAAAAAACAAAAATTTTTAAAAACAACCTACACAATACATGGGGGGGTGGGACTTGTATTCAAAGATGGATATGATACGTGATACGTTCCAAAATGCACCCTAAACAAGAATTTCCTCCGACTTACAAAACCTACCCTAAACAGTATTATTTGTCAGTTTTTGCTACCCTCACCGTTAGCAATGCCTTGTGTCATTAAGGGCAACGAGAGGTTCGAGGCACCAAATATGGTGTCATCATCATAATTTCATATAGAGTAGACCCTAGATTGCTTACCTGTGTTGGTCAACATAAATGCTTACACGGAGACAGGGAAGAGGGCACAAGTGATTTTGATTTGCGTATACTTCAATGTAAAAGATAGCCTTAATTTTGTATTTGCTCTATCGAAATTAGAAATTTCCATTTTTTGTTACCAAAGAAACCTTTCTCAACCTAATCCTTTCAGATTGGTATATATTTTGATGGAAAGCTTTACATCATGATAAAATCAGTACTTTCGATTTTTAAAAGACACCTGATATGTGAAATCTCTCGTTCAAAACCTTTAATATAAGCTAATATCCCGTGGATTAATTTTGCTTTGCCTATATATGATGATTTTGACTCGGCTTAATTTGAGTATTGCATCCCTAAACCCGTACATCAAAATTCTGGTTAAGAAAACACATACCCTTTTCCATATTTTGCTGTTTTTGACACCCTAATCAATGTACCTGCGTACATTGCCTGTTGGGAAAAAAGGACCTTTTTAAGTGTTTTCTTGTTCACGCATCATTCCACTTTGAAATACAGTGCCCCCGGGTAAATACCTTGGGCAAATATGTGATATCATACTGATATCCACATCCCCTGTACCGTCCGCTTGACAAGTTATTGTTGGTGTGTAATGTTTTTGAGAACAAAACCATTTCTACCATAGATGTTGACCTATGTTTCCCATGCCGGTTTTGGCATCATTGAATAGCAGAACATAGGAGAACTGCCCCATGCGTTCCCGGTATTAAGTCTTCTGGAATGGGATCACACTTGGGATCTGCCATGGAGAATGCGTAAAGAAAACGGATTTTCTGGGTATGCCTTCAGGTTATTGACCACTTCCCCTACACACACAGTAAGTCTACATGATAAAACGAGGAACTTTGGATTAAGTTTCTTTCCACATTTTTTTTTTTTAAAACTCTCACATAGTAAATACCACAATAGCACGACAAGTACAGCCAAATCACCAAAAACAAATTTTCACATGGTGGCCAAATAAGTTTTAGTTCGGAATCACCAACTAGCATATCTTAATTAAGCAATATCTCACTTTCTTTGAAGAGCGCCCCAATTTTCAAAATTGGTCTGATATGTTTGCACAACTGCATTGATAATTGGCTGGTAAGTTATAAATTGGAATGGTAAAGCGCACAAATGTCGCAAAAGATGGGATGTTGTAATTTGAATCATTAATATCGAGATCCCGATAATCATTCAACTTGCTGGAAACGCCCTTCGAATATGAAACAGTCGAGATAGCACCTACGTGTCTACTTTCATCCATAATTGTGCCATTATTTTCAGGCAAGGCAGTTACGGAGTCATTCTCGTTAGGTGGCCTATTTTAAATGGATGATCAGAACTTTGGCGTTTCTTACTCTGTCGTTAAATTACCATCTAGGATCTCGCTTCTAATTACAAATTGCTACGTTTAAATGACAAATACGTCTTTTGAGTATTACCGTTCGCATGTATTATATAGTTTTTGCTAGACAATTACCAACACTACTGTGCAAAAATCTCAATTTTAAAATTGGGGCGCTCTCAAAATGTGCTTTTTGCTTTAAACGCCCAGCACGAGACGCTCTAAAGTCGGTTAGTGGCAAATCGATGTCAAAATCGTGTGCATTTTCATGCCAAGTTAGTGGTGTACATAGTAGAACAATGCCTCACCTGCTCGAATAGCCGAAAACAGAAAAATACGACCAAAATACCGTTTTTTTACACCTAATCTACACCATTAAAACGCATTCGTTCTGATTGTGAGATCGTTGCATTTTCAAACTTATTTTATTTACTTTATATACAATATAACTCAAACGCTGTTAATTTGTAGGTATACTTGCGATTTTCATTTTAAATCATAGTATTAGCTTCTCGGCATCAAAACTATGCGAATTCAGAAATTTGGGGCACTTGCCGCCACAAATGCCATCGCTTTGCCTGAGCCTGAATTCTGATTTTTAATTGCAATTTTATCATGTGATATATATAGGTCAGAACATGGAACATTACTGGCGATTGTTTATTTACTTTTCTGGCGTTTGGTAAGTTTTGTAAAAATAACAGGGGACTGTAGTGAAAGAGTGTGCGTTTCCGGATAAAATTGTGACTTTTGCACACAAGTACTTTGGCATTGATAATCCATAAACTGATGTCAGCACTTGCCAACCCCCTTAAAGCAATCACAGCACATTTTGTAAGAGCGCCCCCAATTTTCAAAATTTGATATTTTTTTGCAGATCATGTTGGTAATTGTCCTAGAACCTATACCTGCGAACGAGGAAGCCCAAAATGCTATTTATCATAAAATAAGCGATTTTGTAATTAGAATTGGGATCCCAGATTGTACTTAGGGCAAAGCTGGAAAGGCTAAGTTTAGCTCCGTCCCATGATGAAATGTACCCACCTCAAAGAAAATGACCTCTAACTCTAACCGGGCGCTATTTCCCGGCTATTCCTATTGGAAATCCGTTTCCAGCCGCCGTTGAATTAATTATCGGCGATCTCCGAGATTATCATCTAATACCAAAATTCCTTCGTTTGCGACACATAGACACTTTCGAGCTTAACTATTCACAGGTATAGTGTAAACTCTCATAATTTTTGAAAAAATGTGGGCGCTCTTCAAAAAATGTGCTATTATTGTTTTAATGGACTACAGCTTGGGGTTCAACGTTATACAGGGGTTAAATTTTTAAAATGCACCAATCATGTTGAAAATCACATGACACTCTCTCAGATTACAAGGATTCTAAAAATGTATGGTTTACACTATCTACAGATCTTTGGCTTATAGTTTCGGAGTAATGGGATACAAACTGTAAAAACGATGAAAAAAAGTCAATTTTGGTGTGTACATTGGTCAAAAGTTAAAAGTTGCTTTGATTCATTATGTGGTACAAATTGTTTCCCAAGCTTTAAGGATTGAAGTAAGGAACAGTTTGCCCTATCTGTTATGCTTAGTTTTCACGTTATCCAACAAATCAATGCACCGCCCCCGGGGCGTTTATTAGGAACAATACGGTAGCCAAACGTGTAAGATAGTCAAAACTATTCCTATATTTCATTCTATCAGCTGAACCAACAATTTGAACCACGTTTTACAAAAATTGGAGCAACTTTTAATTGTTGACCCCTGTACAAACCATAATTGACTTTTTCACCATTTGCACAGTTTTTACCCCATAATTCCAAAAACTATGAGTCATAGGTATAAACTATACGGTATACCTTTTTAGAATCCTTTAACCAGACCACAGACAATGGTGTGCTTTTCAACACAATCGGAAAATTTTAAAATTTAGTGTAACCTTGAAATCCAAGTTGGGGGCCATGAAAAAAGTGTGCAAGTACTTCCATCAATTTTTTGATTATCAATGCATAAAGTACTTGCGTACCAAAATTCGCAATTGTATCCAGATTTGCACAGTCACATTAGATCTGTGCACTACAGTCCTCCACTAAAATAAACACAATTTAGAAAGGAGTTACTCTTATGTATAGCGGGGTAAAATTAAACCCATTTAAGAGGATTTACTTTAAGTATAGCAGGACAAAAACGAAACTCATTAAATGCAGTATAAGGCTTATATATGTTTTATTGGAAATATTGTAATGAAAATAATTATTATGGATAATAATAATCTTGTTCTCTGTTGGACTTAGAGATTTATTATTTCTTTAATATTCGACCTGGAACCTGAAAGCTTTATTCATACAAAACCACAGCATGTCATTTTAGCGAGAAGATGGCTGGGACTTGGATCTCATTGCAGCATTTATGATTGTACAGATCTTGTTTGTTCAATGATATTTTTTTGGTTGTTTTTCATTCAATAAATTTCTATGACTGTTTCATTAGTAGATATGAACAATTTATTTAAACGATACAGTCTGCAAAGGGTAACAAATTTGGACAATTTCAAGTTCCCACGCCACCTACAACATAAAGGCTCAGAACAGCACAATAAAGATAAAGGCTTACTGTTTTTTTCTTTCTGAGATGATTTTTCAGCTCACAATTGAAATTGATTTTTTTAAACAAAATTTCTGAGAAAAAGCTAGTTAAAGGTTTGTATTTCCTATACCAGCACATAGTAAAAGCTATTTTGAACGCTACCTGGCCACCATACCGGAGTGCCCGGGGGTTCCAAATTTACACCAGTTGATTGTCGGTTCGTGTAAAATAGAAATAGGGTCCCAAAAAGTTTTAGGTGTTTTAAGTCCCAAATTTAAATCTCATCTGCCTATGAGATGTGCCCGCCAAGCATATTTTTTTCGCGGATGAACTATAAACAACTAAAATGAGAATTTTTTAACTGTTGGCACCGATCGACTATATCAGTAAGGGAGTAAGGAATAAAAACAACAAAAACAAAAGCACGCACGCACACACAAACACTCACAGATGTATATAGAGAGGGAGACAGGAGCAAATGAGATTTTAGGCAGCTAATTTATCCAGATATAACCTTCATTATGTAGATTGACTGGGGTAAAGACCTTCAATGGGGGATTTTGTAACTCAAAGAAAAATGAACGTCTTCCCACTTATTCTGTGACATACTTAAAGACACTATATTGATTCGCCTAAACATGCTAAAGAGCCAAAATATTATTTGAAAACTGTTGTGAATATAGTTTAAAAGGATAAGTCTGTAGAATTCTGAATTTTTCCAAGTGAAAAATAGAAAAAGGAAGAAAACAGGAGTATTGAAAGATGTGAACTTCCATTCAATTACATGGTGTAGTTAGTGTCCGTACGAGGGAAGGCAGTGGACAAAAATATCCGATTTTGTTCTTATTAGGTTGCTTTTAGTCTCATCACTTGTTAGTTATGTTAAGATACCTATACTTGTTACAGACAGACAATAAGATTTTTTTCGATACTCTGATTAAGCAAATCACTGATAGTGCCTCTAAGCATTAACTAACAAACTAACTAAAAAAAAAACTAAACATATGTTTGTGTCATATCGTAGAATTGAAATTAATAAAGGGAAATTGAAGTTAATAAGTGCTAATAAAATTTCTTGCTGTTGTTTCATTGTTTTATTATTTGGCAAAATAATTAATTTGTGTGACTTATTCTCATTGTTTTTAACACATGCATTTCTTTCATTATTATCATGGTCGTGCTTTGTGAAAGCTACACAAAGAACAAAACAGCTGGTTTGGACACGTGTAAAAAAAAATGCCGAAATCTATAAATGCATTTTATATGGCCTAACCCAAAAAGTAAGAGTAACATACACTCGCATATGAATGGATCCTCCTGATCCCAATACATGTACTCATCGTCCCGTTCACAGGTTGCCGTACTGCCTCCTCGTAAAACAAACCCGGTCACACATGTTACTTGGCAATTGCTGCCGAAGTGATTGCTACAGTAGCCTTCTGTAAACATCCCAAACTGTGGTGGGTACAAATGCTCACATCGACGAACTGCAAAATAATCGACCATGTTGGAGGAAAGAATGAAGCTGGTAGTGTTTATAGTATGTTGTCCTTTAGTGATATTACATAATAACTTGTAACATCTTTTTCCATCGAAGATGGTCTAAAATCGGAGTAGATAAAGGCCACTACATTGCAAGTTACCCTAGCATATGTGTAGCAAGCAAATGATTGGCAGAATATCACAGTCATGCACAGAGTTGGGTGGTTGTCTCATGTAGCAGCGCAAAGTCCTCTGGTTCCAATTATTTTAAGAATTAAGGACATGGTATATGCTTACTAGGAATTTCATTTACATTTCCTAAGCAGCTAGAAACAAAACTTTTGATTGAATGACAGCGCACCCATCACAGTGGATAACTTCTCAGTTCATTGACATGTAATGGATGACATGACCCATGGTTTTGAGAGTACCATGTGTACAATGCCCAGATAGCACACACTATGAGTTACAATATGCTCATCAACCAAGGGCACAGTTCAGTGGGTTGTACTTGTACATGCATTGACATGAACTGAACTTGTGTATTCTAGGTATCATATATTATACACAACACTCAGGGGTGTGTTTTGTAAATACACTTGTGAATGAAAGCTATTGAACTGTGCCATAGTAGTTGATACGTCATTGCCTTATAGTGACAAGCATGTTTTAAAACCTGTTTCCTGTAAGTTTTGTAATCTCAGTGCAATGGACTGTGGTTAAAATATTTAGAATCTATTTGATTGATAAACTACCCACAATCATAACAGAGGGCACTCACCTATGAAATGGATATGGCTGTATAAAGGCTGGCATTTCCAAACCAGTGGTATTTCAAAATTAAAGGTTGATGCCTGAAATACATACTGCATGTGGTTATATCATCTCTCTAATATACGAGAGGGTTTCCTATGATCTCAAGTATTTACACTAACATATTAAGTGCTAACATCCTCGCTAAGCGATGGTTGTCTTTTTTAAAGACTATTCTTGTTGGAATTCTTATTGTGTTCTACGTTAAGCTGAAAGCTTAGGTCGAAAGATTTACTCCTAGAACAAGATTTAGCGGTATGGTTTAAATATCGATATATAAAATCTATTTTCACAGTTGATTTAAGTCAGTAGATGACCATTTTTCAGATTTTGGAACAGTAGCAAAATAAACAGTCAGAGTTGAGTGACGGCAACTAAGAAAATGGATTTATACCTTTTAATACACCAACAAATGTGAGTATCTAGACCTTTCCAAATAAAATCATTTCGTATTTTGGTATAAGACTTACCTCTGACTCTCACATCGAAACTACACGTTCCTTCGTTCCCTGCTGCGTCTTCTGCCCTACAGACAACGTAGTAATCACCTTCTGGTCTTGCAACACCCTTCTCGATATTGCATGTTACAGTCGGTATTAAACCAGAATTGTCCTCTGCTGCAACATTCCATTCCACAATAGCAGTGAGCTCACCGCGTCCAGCATAAATAGTCTGAGATAATGGGCAGTTACTGAAATGAGGCCTTTCAAAATCTGACGGATGAGGAAAGGTATTATTATGGAATTTGTATAGCGTGTTTTTTGTTTCTGTTGTTTTGTGATTGACTGCTTCAAGACCGAAACATTTTCATACACTATATTGCTCGCATTTTAAGCCTTGAATAAAAAAGCAAAGTCCCCGGATGCGATACATTTTTTGTATCGCATCCGGGAATTTCTAGCGATCAATTTTTGTATCCAGTGATTGCCTATCGATATCAAACATTCACTGATAGCGAGTGTTCATCGCGAATATAACAAAACAATCCGTTGGTCAACGGAGCATGAAAAATAATGGCTTCATCCATGCCCGCGAAATTCGCAAGTCTCAATGACGATGAGGAATTTAATGAGCTTTTAAAGAATGATTGAGAATTGACATTACCAACGATACCGAGTTCGCGCATGCAAATGTTGCTTTCAAAGAGCCATGGTAAAGCTGAAGAAAATCAGGAAAGGCGATGTAAGTCACCACGATGGCACGAATACATCAATGAGAACGACATTTGAAACACTGTAAATCATGAGTCTGTATTGTAGTGTATCGTGTGTATTGTTCTGCTGGGGTGTTAGATTAAGACTCGCCAGTACAACACCAGATTTGATTTGAGTCAGGCTGTTATTTATGTAATAATACTAGTAATAGTAATAAATATAATATTGAATGGCTTTTTCTATCATACTCAAAGTTTGTCTCAGAAGAAAATGTGAAAAGAACAAATGCGAAATGCGTTTTCCTCGGAGACAATCTTATCTTTTTTCTTGGACTTATATAATTATATTAGCGGAGAAGCAATATTTTTCAATTGCGTCATATTCGGAATTAAAACTTTACCATTCCTCCACCAACAGGAGCACAAATTTCTTATCTCACCTTCACATTGAAGACTCTGTATATTTTGGGACCATTGTCCAGAACTTCTGCAGCGTATCTCCTCCGCTGTGCGCGGATAGATACGGTAACCATTCTGGGTGCAACTGACGAGACAATAGTCTCCAATGAGAGATGGTGTCGTTTCACAATTACTAGGATACGCTTCCATGCCGGTAGATAATGACAAGGCAGGGCAGGTGATCGCTGTTTTAGGGAAAAGATCGTGTTAAATAATCAGCAAAGCCTCGTTCTCGTCACCACTAGCACTATCACCACAAACAGTATCATTTGATCCGTAAGAATTAGGGTTGTAGGAATGTACCAGATCGCTATAAATGATGTTCTTTAAACTTTTGCTAAATTGTTAACATAACGCGCGATGATCAGTATATGTTAATGATCCGGGTAACGAGAAGAAATGATCATGTTTGAATAGTTTTCAAATTGATGACTTTTAATACACGTTGCAATTATTACTCGTATTTGTCATTTCTAGAGGGAATTGTACATTTTCTAACCTTAGCACAACGCTGTACGCACCCTCCATCTCCATCTCCAGAACTTATTTTAATGAAACACAAAACAATTTCGATAGCTCATCTACTCAAGATTACCTTCGCAATTAAAGTCATTTGAGCTCCAAGTACCATTAGCCAAACACCGAGACATAGCAGTTCCATCTGCATTATAACTAGGAGGGCAAAACCAATAACAAACTGTGCCATATCTAGCCACAGCTGGTGGTTGCATGCAACCGATTCTTAATACGTTGTCTCTGTCTGGTATTGCAGGACACGATATAGCTGTTAAAAATACATTCATAATTTATGTTATTACATCTCATGGATATTCATGAACAAAATCATGCTATTTCATTGGCTGATTCCTATTACATGTGCTATTTCCCTGTGGAAATAGATTGGACTATTTCCCTGCAACCTCGTCCCCAGAGTCACAGTGAGGTGTGAGGTGTAATAAAACAAATACAACATGGTTTATATCGGGAAATAGGGCACACTATTTTCCCTCTGTACTGGCTACGGCCTATCACACAGCGGGCGCTATTCTGTTTAAAAATAACAAGTAAAATTATTTCCTTCGACACGATACACAGGAAGTGTGTAACATGCACTTTTTAAAAAGTGGTAACATACCGATTCAAGTTCACACATCCGTATATTACGAAGTTTTGGATAAGCTGAGAATTACATGGTTCTAACTGACATATTTGTCTTTTGAGATATGGACGTTTTAAGTTCACAAAAGACAATGTAAAACAAAAGGAATTTTACCAGAAGTGGGACCTTAAAAGAAATGTACATTTTGAAAACATTAACAAATTATATTTTACTTTAAAGTTTAGTAAATGTGGGTGGGGACGCGGACGCCCCCATATTCCCAAAAGCCCCTAAAAACCACAAAATAACTAAAAATGGCCCCAAAACAAGAAAAAGGGTTTCTATGCTTTTTTGCCCCGAAATGGTTAAAATTTCGGTCAAAAAGTCCACTTTTGCAAAATTCTGATGCTGGCCTGATGCTACATAATATCGTAAACATCTTTTGAATTCACCTGCACACTGAACCAAGTCATAGGAATGAATTTAGATGAAAACTTTTAGTCACGCTCGGGAAACCGGTGTGAAAGTAATCATAGTCCGGCAGGTATCATAGTCCGGGCTCCATAGACGACAACTGGATAAAGCGTGAAACTAATGTTGCGTGAAGAGTCAACTGAATCGATTGCCCTATTGTTCACCATTGTTCCCGGACTGTGAGCCCGGAGGACTATATCTCCTGTCACACCGGTAATGTGTCATATAATCTTTTCGGTAACGTGATTTTTCAAAGCATAGATAAAATAGTGTCGATAATTCGGCATAATTATATTACACCGTTCAACTTCCCTATATATCATGTGCTTTATTCAGTTGACGGAATAAAAGCACATGTGAGAAGGGTATAATGTAAATTATGGCTTTCTTTAAAATGTCGCACATGGTTGAATCATATTGAAAGCGCTTGCGTTTTGTTATTTCATGTCATTTTGAAAAGCGTGTTATTCGGTCTTAGTATTTCTTATTCTACACTCACAAGTGCGCCAGTACACTCAAGACTCACCATTACACTGAGGTTGTATCCCTGTCCAGTAGATCGAACCTTCAGAGTCGAGTTCACACGTCCTGGTCTCGGTTCCAATGATTTCATATCCTTGATTGCAGGTGAAATGACACGTTGCGCCATATATCACACCGTTGTCACATGTAATTGTCCCGCTGTTTGGTGCTGAGAGTACTTGGCACCTGCGCACTGAACATAATTTCGAGGTTTAGATTGACGACACTATTCTCCTGACTCAGTCTTTACTCCTTCAGGATAGCCCCAGTATCTCTTTTGGGTCTTTTTTATTTATTGCAATTTGTGTGACTTTGTGAAATCGGTGTTTTTAGTTGAATATGTAAATTATAATGAATATTCCTTATTCATCCTTCCTTGTCGTTTTAATAATTTCTTATTATTTTTTTCAATGAAATGAAGGCGCATTTATATTGTCACATGTAAATTACATTGTGCATGTTTATTGGCGACTTTAACAAAGTCAAATTTGCGATCGACTTGTTCTTGGCCGTAATACCTGTTACGTCCACAATGACATCACATCTGGCTGAATTGCCAGAACTGTCTTCAGCAAGATAAACAATCCTCGTTTGCCCCTCTGGAAAGTCCATTCCAGGCCCAGAGTCGCCGAAATTCCTGTAGGTTTACCAAAATAATTGTAACCACCTCTGTATCATTTTCTAAATGATATACTATAGCTCTAACACTATGATGATTGTACGAAACCATTTCACCAACATATTACAAGCGCTTGTCAAACCGGCTGATTTAGCGTGGTCTGTGTCCTTCAACTATGCTTGATTATAATATACCACATGGATATTATAAATAAATACATTTCGAATTTTAAGTACAATAGCTATGTTCATTTATTGCTGAAACAAGGTAATAGTTCTACTTTTATCAGCGTACGGCATTACGATTTTTTTTGGACTCCACATGGAAATATTTTAACTAGGTCATGATAACACGGAAATGGCAATCACATCTCAGACATTGTTTTGACGATGATCTTCTAGCATTTCGAGTATAACCTACAATCCGTGAATAAAGTCTTGGAACACTTTATACATGAGTGTGGTCGGAGAGAATTTATTTCCATTTTCCCCTTATACAAAGCCCTTGGGGTACTCCCATGTTGGAAGTGACGCGTTTAAAAGGTTGTTAAGACCCCCATTTTCAGCATCGTTGTCACCCAAAGACCCAATTTTTTTGAAAATTTCACCTAAAGACCCATATTTTTATTGACAATTTTGAAAATGTCGACCCAAAGACCTCTATCTTTTAGAAAAAAATGTACAAAAACTCACCCAAAGACCCTATTTTTTGAACATTTGCAAATTTGTCACTCGAAAAGCCCTATTTTGGGGCAATTTGGCCGTCTCTCATTCCAAAGACCCCTGGGTTTGGAAGCCCCAGCGTACACCCATATCCAATACATGAGTGCCCCCCCCCCCCGATTCAAGGTTAATCCCACCTATGCCACAGCATACGTCTCAGGATCCACATATTGATAAATGGGAGCCAAGGTGAAAGGACTCTGCTTTTCTTTGAAGTGCATGCAGCAGGTGCACCGGTAACATTTTCATTTACAGAGACGATTTCTTTGCGATTGGAAGCAGCGTCTCAATGACTTAATTCGATTATTGTTGAGCATTGTTGATTGTAACTTACACGTAATTCATATTTTAATAAGGGAAAACGAGCGAAGCCACTGATTACAATTGAATCGTCTGTGATGATAGAAATTTAAATGCTAAAAAAGTTTACTAAAATTATAAAAACATTTTAGCTTGAATTTCTTGAATAATAAATATTCAATTTGCATGACTAATATTCATTTATCAAATAAGACCCCTGTACTGATAAATTAATCTTTTCAGTGACTTGATTGAGGGGTATTTAAACCATTCAAGTACTATACTATGATATGACATCACCTTACCTCCGAACCAGATCCATCTCACCGGAATTGTCAGTAGCTGTCGGTTCGCTAAAGTTAACAGTTGCCGTGCGCCGGTTTCTTTTAGTTTCGGTGTTAACATGGAAAGGACAGGGAGTGTCAAACACTGGATTTTGCACATCTGTTGGTTTGAAGTGATAGTATTTGTTTTGATGCAAATGTTGAATGTCCAATCGACATTAAATCTTGACTACAGCAATATTATTATTGTGTCCAAAACGAGACACTTATATAATATTGGATGACAGAGGTTGATAACAGAAAATATCGCCCGTGCCTAGATCAAATATCCTGTGAGTCGAAGACGAGCGTGATATTTTCTTGGCGAGAGCGATATTTTCTGTTATCAACCGAAAAAATCATCCATTATTATTATTATGCAAGAAGAAGCTGACTTGACGAAAATAGTTTTGAAATGGCTTCAAACCTAATAAAAGGAGAGCATTTGCTTGACACGTTGACCAATGTTTTGCAGTGTTGGGCGGTACGCGCTACTCGCACTGCAGTATTGCACACCAGATGCATAATAATTTCAGTTTACAAGGTTAATTTGTTGTAAATACTATACCTGTACAAGTGGTTGATCTTGTATCACTCCATAACCCCCAGAGTGTACAAAATGTATATTGTGGTCCATAAAGAGAGTAACCAGCATCGCAATAAAAAGAACAAACACTCGTATATGGTAACGTATCGGCAGTGATGCAAGTTGGTGGTTGGACATTCGCGTTATCTACGGCGTCATAACCCTGACACTGGACAGCTGCAAGCGTACGCAATGGAAATGATATTATAAGCAATTTAAAAGATAACGCTCAGGTCATTTTGCAATTGTTTGTACTTGAGCATGCCCCTCTCATCTCTCTCTCTTCATATTCCAAATATTGAGCAAGAATAACATTCCAATTTGTAGGTTTTACTTTTGGAGACCATACCCAAACGCCAAATGAAAGTCTTCCAAACAAACCAATTTGCATTGGTATGTTTGCTGTACCTAAAAACTACCGTATGATAGCTTAAACCTCTAAATTTGTTGATAAATACGCATTCAGCTTTTTGTCAATGGGATATTTCGAGATCCATCTCCCCTCTCAATACACTGGCTGCCATAGAAGTCTGGTCGAAGTTGATGTTAGTACAACGTGTGTAGCTATGAGACGAATTTGTCACACTGTAAAAAAATGTTGTCAATTTTTGCAGTATTTCACTGGCAGCAATTCTGCCAATTACTGTAAAAATTACAGTATACTGTAAAATTATTTCAATCAAAATACTTAATCCTTTGAACACGGCAAGCGACTTCAGTCGCTGAACGATCAAACTTTTTCAAATTTTGCTTCCAAAAGGTCAAAATTATTAATTTCCAGTGCATATTCAGAATCAGCATGAAAAATGCATCTCAATAGTCCAAACAAGCCTAGTCTTTGCTGATATTCTTTTTAGATATTCTTATGGCTTTCCAAATGACCTGCAAGCATTTGTGACGCCATCTCTAAAGCCACTGACAAGTCATGTACAATAGAAATGGATAGATAAAAGTTTTATGTGTTTCTAGCCCCAAATTGCAATCTAAGCTATCCTAGAGAGATGAGTTCGACGAATATAACAAAAACAAAAATATCACGGATGAACTATAGACAGATAAAGTGACGCCATCTCTAAAGCCACTGACTTATGTGCTATAACGTATACAGAATTGACCCGTTAAACATATTTGGTAAGTTATTACAGCGATTGTGATAGTGAATGTGTAGAGGAAAACAAAGGATACTTTATTGGAAACCGTGCTCAAGAAAGAAGAACGTTTCAGTGCCCACAATGTGCACATAAAATCATTTTCCAAAAATGTTTCCAATTTTAGATATGTGAGTTCATAGTTCTCGATATGATATAAATGTATATTCAACAAAATGTAAATATCGATATCAGACGTGGGAGAACGAGTTGGCATGGTCAAGAGTTACGGTTAATGTACCTTGGCAAAACAAATCGTGCCCACTCCACGTTCCATCTTGAAGACAGGTTCTATACACCACACCTTGATCACTTGCTGCTTCATATCCCAAATTACATCGAAATTGACATGTCGTCTGATATTCTTCTTGATTGGGATAGCCCGCACATCCGACAACGTAGCCATTAGCAATAGGAGGCACAAAGCAAGTGTTGGCTGAAGAGAATAATTTAAAAACAAAGGGTATCTGAGTTTTTAATTCTGATGGAATAAACGCCATTAAAATTTAAAATTAAACATTGCAATGTCCAAACAATACATTTCCTGAAAATCTTGGCCGTTGTATAATGGCACAACGATCCAAAATGTTAAATTGGGGGTGTTGTTTTGAATTATCCATACAAAGGTCATTTTAATAACACACGTCTTATCATCCCTGGGTAGTGTTGGGCTAAAGACCACTTACTTATTACCCAAATGGTGTGTCACATCGTAACAAGGTGTGTAACATTCTTTTAAGATGTGTCACAGCCGCCAGTTGCAGATGTTTTCGCATTCGTTTTAAATTGATGTGACACAATAACTTCCTCCAACAATGCCTCAGCATACCAGGGCTAATTTTTTTATTAAGGTTCTGTGAAGGATCGATAGATCCTTAAGGCTGACTTAGATATTTCGAAATGTATTTTCTTGTAATTAAAATAGTCATCTACAACTATAGAGATAGTCACCTAAAATGCCTAATTCCAAAGATAGAGATGAATCGGATTTTCCGTTTTCATGCAGTATTAACATTTATGTACAGTATAACGGTGCCATAACATAAATTCCGGATCCAGAATTTTATAACAAAGTTGTGATTTTCTATATGAAGGACTTCGTTTTGAATTTAATTATTTCACACAGTGATTAGTATATGGACAAGCATTATGTATATGTAACAAAAAAGTCACTGACCTCTGCACATGGATAGCGGGCTGGCGCACCGTTGAATAGCCGCAGATTGAAACCACAGGAAGTTGCATTTTGCCCAGCACAATGTGGCTTCACCTTATTGTCCAAGTTAAAGGAATTTTGTATAACAATATAACATCTGTGTGGAATATATGCACTAGCAGGTGTATGCAATGTTTCCCGCCAAATTGCTAAGGCGAAAGGCAACTTGCTGTCGTTTCAATCGGCGACTCAGACCCGCTATCCATTTGTAGAGGTCAGTGGTAGAGGTCAGTGCTCATGCTGCATTGCTGTCGTGTGTGGTGGCTCATTTGGATACCGTAAGAAAAACGTATGCAATTAAGATTGTCAATAGTGTTGGGCAATGCGATATGTTCAATGCTATGATTACCTTGGCAAGCAAAATTCTGTCCAGACCAGTATCCAACTGCATCAGAAGGACGAATCCTTTCGCATGTACGGGTAATATTAACAGAATTAGCAGGCAGATGGTATCCATCATCACAGCGAATGACACACTCGGAGCCATAGACTGGTCGACCTTGGCAAGCGCCCTCACCAGATAGTAGCTCCGAGTGAGCGTTGGCAGGAATGGGAACGGAATAACAGCGAGTTACTGGGAATAGATACACACATAACATTAAACGATTTCTTGATTGTATGTATATGAAATTTGTTGAGGGTTTTAGCTATGACCCCGCAAAACTCGGAAAATTGTAAACCCTGATGGCGCAATGATGTATTTGCTGGTGGACATGATCTGAGGAACTGGAATCATGTCGGTTAAAAATTTGTCGCCATCAGGTGTTATATCAATAAGTGTTTGGGAAGTATATGGCCTGTTGTACTCAGTATACTAATGAGTAACTTCTCATTCGACTGTTCAAGTCAAGTCCGTCGATAAAATACTCGCACGAGCATACAGGACAAGTCATTACAACTTAGATGATTACAACTTATATTTTTACCTCTGACAGATATTGTCATTGCACAAGTGGCTATATTCCCAGAAAGGTCCACGACCTGATAGGTAAGTGTGTGGTCACCTTCATAGAATCTGTTTCTCGTATTGACGACTTGCTGATTATCGATATATACAAGACTTGCATTTCTTATCCTCCCGAGATCCATTACCTAAATAGAAAGGAAGATAACACTATTTAATATACTGTGTACAGAGAAAAGATCATCATCAACATTTTGCGTTTTTGCTGTCCGCTGATTTAATATTCTAGTAGCTCATGGTGGTTTTGTATGCACTATATGTCCAGAACTAAACTCTTCAGGAATCCACTAATTGAAGGTCCAGGAACAATATTTGGTTGGTAACATAATTACCACTGACGCCGAAATAGCTGAAATGGCCGCGCCCCTTTGGGGGTGGGGAAGGGGGGGGGGGGATCACGCCCCTTTTTAGCGAAGTATTACTGACTGTATCTACAGAACCGTTGAACCTAGAAGGTTGTGAGACCACTCAAAATGTGCGCAATGGCCACATTATGACAGTTGTCACCTAATATTATCCAATTTTGCTCAAGGTCACAACATTTGGACGGGCTGCCGTATGAGAACGGAAAAGAATATGAATTTTCTGTTTGTGCCCTCCCTTAGTCTATCCCTGAGCAGAGTTAGAGCACTAGAAAATCCAAGATTTATGGTGAACTCCCTTCCTGTTTTGGCATGGAAAACCTTAATGAATTCATTCATAATAGTCCAATAATTGTATGATTTGACCCCACAGAAATTGCAACAGAAATAATTTTGGTGTTAATATACTCTGAATTAGTCCAAAAATAATATATTAAAAGTCTACCAAAATCAACCTAGTGGAACATGTAGAAATAAGGGGGCAACGTTTGTACAATGTATTGGGCTACTCCTAAGGTTTAAAAAAGGGTATAGTTTGCCCTATCTACGCGTTATAGTTTTAGTACAATAGGCTCATAACAGTTCAAGGTCATCCTGGGGTAAAATTCATAGAATGGTCCGATTTTGATTGGACTGGTTGTAAACTGTTAAATTTGTCCCACTAGATAAGTAAATGTAAATAGATTCTTTGTTTGAACTTTTTATATAAGACTTACAGAGCTATGACTAGTGACCTCCCATAGACCCTGTAGCCCCCAGTCACATTTTGCATTCCAATTATGCAACGAATATTATAGATGGTGCAACCAGTATATTTTCGGGTTCTGTACCATTAGACGAACAATTTGACACTACTTTTATAACGAATGGATATATCTGAAAATTTACCCCCATTGTGACCTTGAACCTATTTTGACTCATAACTATTGAACTACAACTGCAGATATGGCAAAACTATACCTTTTTTTAATCCTGGAAATGTAACGAACACGTTGGCATACTTTTCGAAGCGTTTTGATACTTTTCATATTTTGACCCCTGTATAAACCTTACCCCCTTAAAAATATATGTTCCACTCCTTTGATTTTAGTAGACTTTTGATATGTTGTTTTTAAAGTATTCTCAATACAATTCTGTTGGAATTGATTCTGTTGCAATTAGTGTTGGGTTAAGGCAGCATTCATTCTATTTTGACTGGCCTATAACTGTAGTGCATAACATGCTGAAATCGGATTTTGACAATTATCTCAAAAACCATGAACTTTTAGATATAAAATGTATTAGTGGTCCCATAATGTGGACATTGCGCACATTTTGAGTGGTCTCGCAAACTAGGTCCAACGGTTCTGTAGATACAGTCAGTAGTACTTCGCTCAAAAAGGCGCGTGACCCCCCCAAAAAGGGCGTGGCCATTTCAGCTATTTCGGCGTCAGTGGGAATTATGTTACCAACCAAATATTGTTCCTGGACCTTCAATTAGTGGATTACTGAAAAGTTTAGCTCTGGACATATATTGCATACAAAACCATCACGAACTACTAGAGTATAAATACTTCGTGCAAACCATCGTCATAAAGAGGTTAAAATCGTACACCTGCCGTTTTAGCCATCTTTTTGCCAATTTTCTTTTTAAGTACTCCGTAAATATTCACTCCACCACTGCAAAAAACACTCAAGCGTCGTCGTCTGCGCAAGGTCACGACCTGAAGTAAAATAATCTCTTACACAGAATATTCATTTACACTTAGCCCGCTGGGTTAAAGGTTTCATTGTTTGATTTACCAATCAGGTGTCACAATAGGCGATATATGATGGGAAATAAATCAGCCAAAATAGTCGAGGCTGAAGATCGGGTAGTGGTCCTTAACACTTAAGTGTGTAAGGGGGATCCATGTGGACAGTGTTTTTAATTTTTTTGGCAGGCGAATTGGGTACGCATTGTAAAAATTGGTTTTGGACCGCCATTTTGAATCGGTACAACCGATTTTCATCTTTCCTGTTATGTGGTCGTGTTGATGTACCCCATCAATGACCAGAGTTTTGGTAAAACAAATCCACCGGCAAAGTGGTTTTCAGAGGGGGAAGGGTCCACATTCCCTTACACACTTTTAAGTGTTAAAATCAGAAAACGTATTGATCCTTAAACTCAGAAAACCGTAAAAAAGAATCTTATTTTACGGCAAATTTTATTTGAACTTTGTGTTTGAATTGAAAGTAGCGCTTAAAGTGATGTGTCCTGTTTCCTAAAATAGACGACGCAAATGGGGGAATACATCTTTACAATTTACTGAGTTCGTATCACAGGAAAAAGAAATGTTAATTTACCTTCAGTAGGCCTACTTTATACAAATCCACTTTTGATGGCGCGGAATGGGGTGTATGTCAGGTTGTATATGGAGCATGTCGAATGTTTTACTTCTTAAAAACTAGGCGTTTTATACAGAAAACAAGGACCAAAAACATGGATGTTATCGAGTTATCAAGGTAAATGAATATAAGGTAAAGGTGGTTCAGATTTCACCTCATGTTGTTAACGGATATTTAATTTATTTTGTGTGTACTCTTATACTATCATAGTTTTAACGACAAAATAGTGTTTTATGGTAGCTGACACTAAACTAGTTAACCCTCGTTTACCTGAGCCATATTTTGTAATAACACACCCGAAGGGAGTGCTTGTCACCCCTTATGATTTTCCTTACTGAACATCAGATTCCTATAAAGTTGGTACCACAGGAAGGCGTATATTTTTTCTTTCCAAAAGAAGTACCAACATTTCCATTATGACGTCACTATAACGTCGTAGGCCAAGTATGAAGATACTGGATATAGGGTGGAAAATTGATATTTCGCAATTTTATTGACTGAAAAGCATTGTTATAGCACTAAAACGCTCTGAGTATATAAATCCAGTCATTTTCCGGGTCATTTTCCATCAAGTAGAGCAAGATAGTGTATCAAAATCGGATGAAAATTGACAGTTTTGCTGATATGCGAACTTTATGACGTCATTTTGACGCAACGCTAGGCATGTTGGTAGTCATTTTGGTATCAATTTAAAGATGGGGATTATAATGTCTGTAATATTCCTGTGTCGTACTAGACGTGTTGGAACTTCTCTCCCAAAAGGAGGTGGTTGCTACCTCACCCATCCACCACTTTGAGATCACCACCTTTCCTATACACCGGTCGATGTTTGGTTTCCAAGATGATAGCGTAAGATGTCAATTGACAATTACATTAAATAATTTGCTAACAGAAAAGGGGGTTTAAAGCGGCACTGGCACATTTTCACAAAATATGAAATTTCTTCAATTTGCTCTCAAATGATAGTCTAGGCCATTGGAAGAACAGAGATATATTTTACACATAAAAATAACATACCCCAAAACAGATAGGGACATTGATATGAGGATAAAGACATCCAGGTAATTTGTAGGCCAACTCTTAAGTTTTCCATAACTTTAATCAACGAATGTGTATATTACATGAATATTTTTGACTCTTAATCACTGATATTAAAACCACAAAGGTTATCATGGTTATAGACCGATCAAACAGTGTGCATAGCGTGGGAAACATGCGTGTTCTTGTGTTAAACGCCATTTTCGTCGTCTGCTGAATTTCACGTCGCCGGCGACGCTAAATTATAAAATCGTTCTGTTTACCCATAAGGAAGCTGATTTGGTCTTAATCATTTCGGGTGAGGGCTTTTGTATATAAAAGCCTTACAACCATGCAAAAATATCGATTTTGAAAAAATCTTGAGGGCGCACTATTTTTGAAATGTGCCAGTGTCTCTTTAATACAGGGCGGAAAAAAATGATTGGGTGGTAATTAAGCACCTCCTTTCGGTAGACGAGTGTTAAAGGCACTATCAGTGATTCACTTAAAGAAACCTCGTCCCTCTAATTTATTCCTTCAATATTTGCATTTTGTGGCCAGAAGAAAGTTTGTGTTTCATTTATCAATTGAGTGTCCAGACCCTGATTTCCAATGATAACCAGGGTTCCAGGAGGACTTTGGGACAGCAACAGGTTTTCACCCTACTCTTATCGAAACTGGCTGCGATGACATACAAGGATGATTCTGCATGTACGTGGGATCGATGCGACGGCTTAAAGTCGACTCCGAAGGGCGGGATATTCTCATTGTTCGTTTGCCCATGTCCAGATGAACTACGGGGAGAGCGAATTTCAAGTTTTAATTAATAGTTCTTATACAAAAAAAATGGTACCCTAATTAAATATTGGCAAGTGGGCCACACTCTAAATTATTTTTATCATTGCCCCAGTGAAATCTAAGGCCCAGGAAACGTTTTCTTTTATCAACAAAAACGTCTTTAAATGTGGTCAACCACATAATTAACACACACTGTCGACGGGTCAATTCATTACTTATTTTTGTTTCTGCTATCCAAACGGCTGAACCGATTTAATTCAAAATGTGTAATCATATGCTTCTATAATAACATATTCAGCAACAGATAAGCTCCAAAGTACCCTGAAATAATAAAATTTTCACCTTTAATCCAAATTTAAGCTACACACAATTAAACGGGGCTTCACATAGGTGTAATAGGACTAGTGCTTTCTTCCGTCTTTAGCAATTATTCGTATGAAAAGTTACATCGTGGGTTAATTTGGTACTTTAATGATCACTGTTAGCGCCTTCAAGGTACAGGAAGATCGCCTATAGATAGCGCCCCCGAAGTTTCGATTCATTTTGACAATTGGCAGACATGGTAGCCATCGTCCTGTGACCACGCATAATAATTAACAACGCCCTCACCTGAACAGGTTCCCATTCATAGTTCACGTCCGTAAAGATATGAGCTCTATCTGCATAGTAAATTCGAGGCTGAGGACAAACCAGATTAGGCGGTTGATTGTCTGTTCAGAAAAAAAAAAATGCAATAGATTTCAACAGATTTCTTATTATTAGCTAATACCTGTTCATTGATTTAGTTTATACTTTTGGTTAATATGCAAAGACATATCTGTCCCTTTCTCCTATTACTTGTTTTGTAAAGTAAGGAATTATTTGACTGAACTAAATGATATAAATATTATGATTGATTTTTGAATAAATAACGCTTGCGTCTGACGAAATGAATTATCCGTTTCAAATCCATCCATTCATATCCAATTATCATCCATTCAAATCCAATTATCGTAGCCAGACGTGTATTGGAATGTCAAAATTGGACCAGGTGTCTTATTCAATTTATAGTGTGTAAAAATATACTATGCAAGCAAGTGAAATAGGGTTGGGTGTAAGAAAAAATTTGTCGTCGCTGGGTTTTTCCTACCCAGCGACATTGTGGCTTATCCTCTCTGGACTGTTTTTTTTGTGAATGTGTTGCAGACCGTTTTGGTATCTTCCCCTTTTCGTATTGTACCGTAGTGTTCCATTGATTTTAAGCGATATTACACAGGAAGCCGGGGGGCCACTTGTATTCAAAGGTGGATATGATGCGTGAACAAGAAAAAACACGTAAAAAAATGGTTTCTCTTTTTTTTTTAAAATAGATAAAATTGTTATCCCAATATTGATTAGGGTGTCAAATTCCGTGGACTACAAAGGTGTATACCAAAACGACAAGGTTTATAACAAATGCACTCCATACAACGTTAGCTGGAAGAAATTAGAAATCGCTTTTTTTTTCAATGTTATATTTGCCTGATAATAACTATAAAGATTACTTAAAGAGACACTAGGACGTTTCATTTCCAGAAAGAAGTACCCTCATTTATTTTGCAAACCCATTTTTGCCTGTTTGGAATGCTTGCCAATGTATTAGATCAAACCTGAAGTGAATAAGCCGAATATGCCGTCTTTATCAATAAGATGTTTAGTATTTTTCTGTCGTGCATTTTAAAGAGATGATTACGATAGTGGGCAAGTTCAAAACATAGTTTTTGGTTTCTTTTTTACTTGTTTGTCCAATGAACCGTCCAAACGTTCTCAGTAGGTGATCTACAACCGATTAAATGCAAATTAAGAGAAATGTGTATCCTAAAAAATCCCCTCCTGTCACTTTAAGTATAAACACAATGTTAACGCCACCTTACATGGTATATATGACAACGGCAATAACGTTATATGTAATACAAGTGATAATGAGGATGTGTATGTTTAAATAGTATTTTTTTTGAAGTTTCATTGGTACAATGAATCAACTATTATAGTCTACCAATCAAAACAACCTGCCGACCAAACTAATACCGTATTATATTTCAATAGCCACAATCAACAAAGTCACGCGATACACACGTAGATGTTAAAGTTGGCGAACAAACAAACAAACTAACAAACAAAACACCAATATCTCAGTTTCGGTAATAAATAATACTAGCTTGACAATTCCAAAACATTACAAAACAAACGGTTGCATCTTTAATGTTTTCAAAAGGGGAAACCCCGAACGAAAAACCCAATTTCGCAACCTAAAACACGCAGCGGACTGTAAGGGATATGTTGTGGGTTACAGTCTGTTGAACATATTCTTTATTAATCATGTTAATGCTGCAACAGTAAAGGGACAATAATATCATTTACAGATTCCCATGGATTACTGCAAAGGAAACTGCTAGCTATAGTTTCGATATATATTTGTTTTTCAAAATACCTTTGTGTCATAAACCTTAAAGTGCACTTTGGTCATTTACACTTAAAGTCTGACTCAGAGATTTCGAAATATTATTTTTTTGTGTAATAATGAAAAATAGTCAACTAGAACTAAAGATAGTAACCTAAAATGCACAATTCCGAAATTTGAGATGAATCGGATTTTTCGTTTTGATGCAGTAAACATTTATGTGTAGTATTACGTCCCATAGGATACTGTGTATAATAAAATTTCCGGATCCGGACTTTTTAAAACAAAATTGTGATTTTCTATATGAAGGAATTCGATTTAAGCTTAGCAATTTCACACAGTGATTAGTATATGGACAAGCTTTATGTACATGCAAAAAACACGATTTTTTTGGAATTTGAGGGCGCCCTCCTCAGGAAATCTCTGAGTCGGCCTTTAAGGCCGACTCAGAGATTTCCCGATGAGGGCGCCCTCAATTTTCAAACAAATTGTGTTTTTTGCATGTACATAATGCTTGTCCATACACTAATCACTGTGTGAAATAGCTAAGCTCAAATCGAAGTCCTTCATATAGAAAATCACATCTTTGTTTAAAAATTCCGGATCCGGAAATTTTGTTATACACAGTATCCTATGGCACTGTTATATACACATAAATGTTTACTGCATCAAAACGAAAATTCCGATTCATCTCAAACTTTGGAATTGAGCATTCTAGATGACTATATTTAGTTCTAGTTGACTATTATTAATTAATATATTAAAAAAATTATATTCAGAAATCTCTGAGTCAGACTTTAATGTCCCCGATATGAATTCATAACCTAAGAATAGAGAAGACGTATCAGCGTGGCTAATACATATGTAAATAAGTAAGGGCGGGGGAGTTGAGAAAGAGAGAAAGCAAGCGAGACAAAGATTTGTCTGATTTCAGAAATATGGCGTTTGCACTCATTCAAATTTTTGGTAAGATTCCTTTTGAACGTGTGTGCTCATAGAACGTAGTTAGGATAAAATGACCCCATTTTTGCATTGAAATATCAAATTTTGATGACATGTTTATTTTAAAAATCAAATAATGATATAGTTTATAAATTTTAATTACGTGACATAAATACTATCAGGGGTCAAAGGATTCTAATGGCTAGTTTATTTTAGGAATCTAAAACCAAGAGCTTACCAATGCAATCAAGGGGTGCACCATTCCACTGAGCACTTATCATACACGTTCTGCTACTATCTCCACCAAGGCTCACGTAGCCTTCGTCGCATGTGAAGGTACAAGTTGAACCATATTCATGCAGTTGATCTACGTCGGTGTTGACAGTCTGGGAGAATCCCGATGTACATTTAACGATTTGAGTGTTCACTGACAATTCTGGTGGATTACATTTTACAGCTGGGAATTATAACACAACGTTATAATATTAAGACAGTTGTAAGTCATTTGTTCTCTGACGGTTTTCTTGTTAGACTCTTGATCAAACATGGAAAACCCCAAAAAGAAAGTGAAATTGGAAATGAGGCAATGTGGGTCCAGCCGGGCGTTTAACACAAAACAAGTAATATTTAATGTTGAAGAGCAACTTTGTTTTCCATGTGCAACGAATCCAGGCAATGTCAGTGTTAATGTAGAAGTACGAGAAAATAAATACGGCACTTTCATAACTTAAGTGATATAGTTTATAAGACTGGTAAGCCCGCGCGTGATTGGGAACCCCGGAGCTTCCTTTTATTGTGTTTTGCCAATCCTTTATATAACAAGAGTTATTTTAATTACACTCAATTAAATGCATTACTTAACAAGGTCAAATGTGGTATCGCTGACACTCTCCTACTCCAATCCCCCTCCATCCTCACAGGAACAAATGCTGAGTGGTAGGCATAAATCCTTGATGGCATCCTAGTATGCAGACACTACCAAAGTCAACATAAGGAGTATCACAAGCAATCCGGGTGCCGTTGACAGGAGCAGGTAGCTCGGCAGTGTTCCATTTTTACAACTTAAAAAAATGTCAGAAAGAAGTATCTAGTTTCTTTATGTATAAACTACTACTACACACACAGATTCCTGTAATCATGCCTGTAAGATAAAAATTTAGGACAGCGCGAACGTAGCAAAAGAACTTTGCTGTGGATGGAACTCGAACCCACAAAAAACCAACCAAAACCCGCCCGCCTTTACATCTCGGGTGCGATAATCCATTGCGCCACCACGGAATATAAAAGTATGAACGAGTTTTTACACCATAGGGTTCAGTGCTAATGCCGTCCATATTATGAGGTGATCAACATACGAAAGATACGATAGCAACTCGGAATTACTATATAATGAGAGAATTTGAGAGTGGTAATTACCTCTGTGAATTACATATCTGCCATGATAAAATCAAAATGTGAGAGAATTTTTCGAACGTTTGTGCCGATAATAAGTCAACGTTCGCGCTGCATAACTTTGCGCGTAATTTTTTGGCCATCATGTGTATGTGGATCACCTCGTGATATGAACGGCGTTACGCTTCGAACGCTATGGTGTAAAAACGCAAACAAACCTACAACATGCAGTTGTGGCGCAATGGAATAGCGCACCGGAAATCTAAGCGAAAGGTTGTCGGTTCGAGCGCCATCCACCGCGAGTTTCTTTTGCGATTAACAATGTTACGTCCGTGCTGTCATTAACACTTAAGTGGCCCAGGGGGGTCCCATAGTACCCCAACTGTGTGATTTTTTTTGCGATTTCTCGGTTACGCAATCAAATTTTCAAGGAGTTTTTTGCTAATTGTCTGATTTATTAATACTCGTCTTCTCCTGATACTCCAAAAATTCAATCCGCCCACGGCTTAATTAGGAATAATTAGGTTGGGTCCCTAGGAACCCCCCCCCCCCCCCCTTGGGCACTAACGGAAGTGAAAAAATCAAGATATTTTACTAATTAAAAAATTAAAGTAATTAAATCTTGGGATTTATTTGCTTAGATATATGCCTTAGGAGGCAATTAATAATAATTAATAATACTTCAAATCAAATAATCCCTTTATATGCTGATAGCCATCAATTTTAATTTTGTCATGACGTGTTCTTAACTGTGTAAGCCTATGGGAAAAATAAGGTGATTTTGAAGTTTCTGCAGAAAAATACAAGATGTATAAAATTTGGTTTTTATTTAGTGCAAGATTTATTTTAATTGGTTATTCTTAGAGGAAATATAATGAATTATTTTTGGTTCCAAACTTTATTGGCGTTTTGCTGAATGATGGAATGTGCGAACCACTCCTTTGGGAGAGTGACAATTTCAATTGCCCATAGGTCATAGGTCAAGTTCGGATTTCAATTTTTATTTGTGGTATGTGGTTCTTACGATGAACCCCATTTACTTGTGTTTAGTTTCATGATCAACTCCCATGGGAAGTGGTTATCTTGGGTTTGGGTCCCTAGGAACCCCCCCCCCCCCCCCTTGGGCACTAACGGAAGTGAAAAAATCAAGATATTTTACTAATTAAAAAATTAAAGTAATTAAATCTTGGGATTTATATGCTTAGATATAACCTTAGGGGAGGCAATTATTATAATTAATATACTAAATCCAAATAACCCTTTTATGTTGAACATTCAATTTTTAATTTTGTCATGACGTGTTCTTAACTGTTTAAGTTTATGGGGAGAAAAAAAGGTGATTTTGAAGTTTCTGAGAAAGAAAAATTACAACGTGGTCTAAATTTGGTTAATATTTGCATGATTTTTTAATTGGTTATTCTTAGAGTAGATATTATTAATGAATTATTTTGGTTCAAAAAAAAAAAAACTTTATTGGAGGTTGAGTGCTGAAGGATGGACTGGAATGTGCGAACCACTCCTTTGGGAGAGTGACAATTTCAATTGCCCATAGGTCATAGGTCAAGTTCGGATTTCAATTTTTATGTGGGGATGTTGTTGTTACGTGACCCCATTTAGGCTGGTGTGTTAGTTTCGTGATTAAACTCCCATGGAAAGTGGTTTTGTTATCTGGTCTAGGGGTCCCTAGGAACCCCCCCCCCCCCCCTTGGGCACTAACGGAAAGTTTTGTTTTTAGCTTGGGCATTAGGTTAATTTCTCAGTCATTCACCAAGAGGTTTTTTAAGCAACCGAATTTCTCATATACTTTTAATTTTTAATTATTGTTAAGTGTCTCAGGTTTGTATCCCAAATTGATTTAAAGACAATTATCTCCATCACAGTAGACATTCATCGACATTTTTTCTAGCAAAGGTAAAGAACAATGCACACTGTTTAGACATTTATCTGAAAAAGTTCGCCTTTTAAGAAGGTATTTTTTAAGATTGCATACATTACTTACTCTGACATCTTGGAAACCGATGGGACCACTCCCCTTGCTCATCGCAAGTCAATGTTGAGTCACCAACCAAGATATATCCGGTGTTACATTGGTACTCACACACTGTACCTCCAACAGCTCTAACAGAACTATCACATACATCTGGATTGGCTATGACAGATTGGTATGGAAGGTAAGGTTGGGACAATTCACTCTCCTGATAAAAATTGAGTATTAACATAATGATATTGATCAAAAGCGTTTGATTTATATTCAGTAGTAATCCTCTTCAACGCCTCTCAACTAGTTTACCAACTTTTTCTCCCATTCTCAACCACGGGACGCTGTAGCTAATTATGGAAAAAAACCTATGAGGAATAGGTATCTGTGCTGTCGAATAAAATCTAGTCATGTGTCTCTTGATTGTACTGGAACTTGCCCTTTAAGGTGATTAGTAACAACAAATACCACTTAATGTAAAATGAATCGCAAGAGCATTTATTAACACAGATTTGACAGAATGAAGTTGTGTAATCCTCCCTCAGTAAATCTAGACCCACAGAGAATATCGTTTGATACACTCTAGACATCACTGGTATACAGGCTGTATTTAATAATGTAAATCGAAATTCAATGGCAAATTTACATGAAAACTACAGATTTCAAATTAAGCACTGTATGGCTAAAAGAAAAAGCAAAATGTCCTCTTTTTCAATATCCTTGACCATATACCGCAATTTCAAACAGTGACTGAATAACAAAGCGTTGTTGTCCACCAGGTGAAATTTTGTTGTGGACAAGTTAGGATGACTTTATCAGATTTTGCCACCAAATAGCTCCCTACGAGCAAAGTATTGTGACGAAACTATTCATGTCGTGCGGAACTATTCATTTTTTGAGTGTAGATGTTATTCATTAAAAGGTTATCACGATTAGTCGGGAACAATCGTCACATTCCAGGCATCAAAATCCTTATACATCATGCCTGACTTGGTCCCAGAGCAAATTCCACCCCTGGACAACATGCTTTGTAATTCAGTCAACTGTGACAGTCGGTATCTGATGAGGTGTTAAGGGAAGAGGACATTTGGTTTTTTTACCTTTAGTATATCATTACTTAATTATGAAATCTGTAGTTTTCCAGTAATTTCAATGAATTTTTGAATGAGTACGTTAATACAAAGGAATAAAAGTATGTTTGGGTAATCGGGTATTGATAACCGGGCGTCTCAATAAAGTGGTAAACACTCGGAAATTTGCCTTTTTTTTCGCATGCAATCGTGTCGTAATTTTAATAAAAATTTATGTCAAATTCAAGATAAAGACCTATCCCATTTCCACTAATCCTTTCCAGTCAATTTACCCCCCCTCACAGTAGCTTTTGTCAATCTGGAGATATACGCAATTGTTTGAAGGTAAGCGAAATCCACTCTGTGCCACTTTTCAAACTTTTTTCAATATAGGCGAAGAACAACACGTTTCGAATAAACATTTTCAAACTACACCATTGTGTAAAATAAAGCATCCGTAAAGACATTTCCCCATGATAAAATATTTAATACTTAATTTAAAGAATCTCTTACTAACATTTCAAGTCTAAATAAAAATATTGCACAATTCCATACTTTAGAGTTGATGAACGTATCAGTGCCACATTAACTTGCACTCAAAAAGAGAATGTATGCCAACCAAATTCACATGCTTACTATGCAACGCAATGAGTCAATTTCTGCAAAATGTTCACTTGAACCAATCTGGTATAGTCATATGAGTTTGAATTTTTGTTTCAATTTGTGCACAAATCAGTCAATGATTTAAGTCTTTCTTCTTGTTCTCGAAACTAAAGTTCATAATCTGGGATGGGATGAGAAAGAAAAGCTCTTATCATCTGCTCATCTCCCTTCCTTCGAAAAGAAAAAAAAAAAAAAAAAAAAAAAAAAAAAAAAAACTTGACCACCCATTGTGAATTCAGCGTGCGGCTCGTGAACGCATTGCCTCTACAGCCCTCCTGGCCCTCTGCTGCGGCTGAGTTGCGTGACCTCGTCCGTGATCCATTCTTTGCAGCTCTGGGATACTCGCGGGTGGTGGTCTTTCGACTTTTAGCTCTTCAAATATCCCCACAACATAAGTCTAACGGCGCAGGTCTGGAGACCTCGGGGGAAACTCAACGTCGTGCCGATCCCAACCACTCGGGCGGAAAAAGGTTGCCTGGAGCCTGTCGTGTACAGCTCTTGCACGATATGCACCATCTTGTGTGGACCCACCACACTTTCCTAATGGACCATTAGTCGTTCAACTGATACCGCCAGTTACTTAGAAGATGAGGCACCTCAAGTCATTAACCATATCAGGTACCTTTGTCCGTTCATGTCTTCTCTGAGGAAAAGCGGCCGACAATTGTCCCGTTGCCCATCATTCCAATGCACAACAAGGATTTTCTCTCTACTTCCTGATCTGTAATAAGTCCAGTCATCAGGAGTTGCCTCTGGGGGCGTAACGTCTCACATTTCGAGAGTTCACCATGGCATTCATCGGAAAAGTGGCTTCGTCCCCAATCAAGACATCTGACAAGAACCGGGGTTGCTGGTTAACTAGCCAGTGACAGTATTGAAGCCCGCGTTGGTCATCTCCGTCCTCTAATGCCTGTGTTCCATGACGTACGGATGTCACTGCAAATCTAAGCGGGTGATTCTATTGAATCTGTGGATGGTCGCTAGAGGGTTGTTCTGGCGGAGATTGTGGGATTTGCCTTGGAGAGTACTCGTACTCTGTTGATATTCAGCGGTGTTCTTGCAGTTTTTGGTCTTCCCGAATTACCAAAGTTCAAGTTGTGACTGGTGGAATAGTTAACATACTTCTGG
>JAMKCH010087773.1:6671-9171 GCA_023653785.1 Ophioderma brevispina | reverse complement strand
CGAATATTGGCGGCCATTGTGAATTAGGGAAAAATTACAGTTTCTTTCTGGCCTGGGAGCGGTCTAGGATGAGGGATGTGAGAAGTAACTAGTTGTGGGAGATAGAAGGCGGCGACGACCACGACACCGACGACAGAATCTGCCATAGCAAAATATACATCTTCTGGATGAAGCCACCAGGATGAGAGAAAGGACTCATTTGTTGATTTAGACAACGATATGATATAATTAACCGTATTCCTGTTAGGCACTGAAACAATATCAGCTTTTAGTTGACTCAAACCTTTGACTGTGATGGAGAATAGACATTCAGCGGTGTTGCTTGCAGAATCAGTCGCTTCATATTGTATAAGGTGAATCCCTTCGGTTAACACCGACCCTGGCGGAGGTCCTTCAGTCCTTCGTGGAATAATAGTCTCTCCAGAATTATCTTCTACCTGCAGAAACATAGTATGAAGATGTGATATAAATGTAATGCTATTATGCCATACTTTTGGTCATTTTAATAGTTGATCGAAACGAACAAGACAAACTTATCGACGACTCCCTTATCTGACACAATTGGCAAAAGCACCTTGCTGCTTCGGTTTGGGTAATGTCATATTATTAAGCCTTAAAAGGTTATTTTGGCGAGGTTTGACAAACCTTAATTCTAAAGATACAGAAATATGTAATGTGCTAAATGCTTACAACGCGATAAATCCGATTCAATTAGAACTTTGGACTATGCATTTTGGTTCACTCTCTTTATTTCAAACTCAAACAAATGACATTTCAAAATCTCTCGAACTTTAAGAGGGTGAAATACTAAAAAGTTACCATCAAAGAAACAGAATATGCAAAGGGGCAAACATACTGTTGAGTAAAACTTAGTTCAAGTTGAGTAAACCATATGAAAGCCCTGCTTTAGCTTAAACTTTACTCAACAGAAAGGGTTGTAGTGTTTATATACCTGAGGTGTATTCCAATCAACCAAAGTGTCCGTCCTACCTCTCTCTGTGTAGACCTCACGTGAGAGTGGACAAGTCAGTCGGGGTGGTGCTTTATCTAGAAAAAAAATCATTCAAAAGTTCTTTTAATAATTTAGCAGCAGTATGAGATATATTTTTGAGTTTCTTCCTCTGCTTTGCAAAAGGTTTGACAGAAAGTCGAGATTTGACAAAGAACTTGCGACGCATCGTTAACCCATTTTAACTCAAACGCAACGTCTGCTAACGATGGGTTGAACTCTTTGTGATATACACTCCAGGTAAAAGATATATTTGGAAACTTATTTTGATTCGTTCATAAAAAAAATAATTCTGTGGTATGTAATAGTTTAAAGGTGCTATCAGTGATCTACCTGAAAGCATCAGATTATTTGATATTTGTAGGAGTAGCTTAAAAGTGGAGGATAAGTCTGTAGATCGAAATCGCTTAATGTATTTTTTTTCAAATTAAAGAAACAAAAATGTTAAAAGATGTGAATCGCCAAACAATTGCTTGTTGCCGTAAGTAAGTGTCATACGGAGAGTAATGATTAAAATAATTTATTTTTAGGTTGGTTTCGTGGCTGTAGGCTTTGTTAGGATAAACTTGTTGCAGACATGCACAAATCTGATTTTTGATGTTGTGTTTTGATATTAGTACATTTAATTATAAAGAATAACCCCATCAAGTATTCCATACTTTATATCTCAAATCAATTAAGCGTGATGAGCATTAATGTGTGCAATGTATATGGAGCGGTAATATGTATGTAGAAACACCCATTTGTCATTTTAAATACGCAAGCTTACCATAGCATGTCGGGTAAGGGCCACTCCACGCCCGATTTGCTTTACATATTCTTAGTGCGGCGTAACAGTTATAATAGTTGCTACACGTGGAGTATCCCTGTCTCGAGCACCTAAAGCTGCAGACACTTTCAAATTGGAAGTTATTGTTGCAGGTATATTCCAGATGTGATGGAATGTCTGGGAACGATGGGCATTGTATTCCTTTTGAAATTATTGGAGAAAAGAAAATACTAGACACGATCTCGACAAGAAAAAAGAACACATGGAGATTTAAAAAAAATGATTATTAAACAACAAACGACAGCATATACATACGACATTCCATTTAAAGGTGCGTGTTCCGATCGTCTTTGGGATCCCCTTGATTTACCCTGAAGTAGTATCGATTTTGATATCGGATGAAAGGCCGTATTTTTCTAATTGTCATTCTGAAATATGAGCCCTCAAATCCATTTCATTCCCAAGATATAAACAAAAAAAACCGCCGTTTTAATAGTATTTAAAGAGACATGAGGAGATTGCCAGAAAGCAGCGCACCAATTTTTGTCGAACCCCGGTTTTTTGCATATTTGGAATGCTTACCAACGTATACCTGAAGTGAATTAGCCGAATACGCCGTCTTTATGTAATAAGATGATGATTTAGTACTTTCTGTTGTGCACGACAGAAAGTCATTAGGCGTGGCCAGGAAATTTTATTGAGGGGGGGGGGGGGGGGGGGGA
>JAMKCH010087772.1:0-37558 GCA_023653785.1 Ophioderma brevispina | reverse complement strand
CTATTGATTTTACATGCAGACCATGAGCAAAACTGTTCAACTTCGACGGTTAGAATTGTAGGTTCATCTCATGCTGGACTGTTTGCATCTATTTCTGCTGGAATTTCTGCTTTGTGGGGACCACTTCACGGAGGAGCAAACCAAGCAGTAATTGAAATGTTGGAAGCGATTAAAAATGATGGTGGAGACTATCAGAAATATATTGAAAAAGCAAAAGATAAAAACGACCCATTCCGTTTGATGGGATTCGGGCATAGAGTTTATAAAAACTTTGACCCAAGAGCAAAAATCATCAAGGTAGCAGCAGAAGAGGTGCTGGCAGATTTGGGAATCAATGATCCTGTATTGGACATTGCAAAGGGGCTGGCAGAAGTAGCTTTGAATGATGAGTATTTCAAATCGCGTAATCTGTATCCAAATGTCGATTTTTACTCTGGAATTATTTACAGAGCAATCGGTATACCAGTTGAAATGTTTACCGTTATGTTTGCTATGGGACGTTTGCCTGGATGGATTGCACAATGGAAAGAGATGAGAGAAAATCACGAACCAATTGGTCGTCCGCGTCAATTGTATGTTGGTGAAACATTGAGAGAATTCAAAACTGTTGAAAATAGGTAACAAAGCCTGAAAAAAAATAAGTAAACCTCATAGACTTTTCTATGAGGTTTTTTGTTTGTATTTTTAATCTTATGGAATATATTGCCAATACCGTTTTACTTACAAATTCGTTTTTAGAAAGACGAGAGAAAGAAGCTGTACAATTCGTTGAAAAGACACTTAAAAAAAACGGCATACAGGTGGTGTCTGCTGGTGGTTCATTGAAAGGTGAACATGGAGAAACTAGGAATTGGATTTCTTTTCATGAAAAAGGAACAGTAGCAGTTTATCCTTTGGAGTCTGAAAATGAAAGAGCAAGTCGCTCAGAAAATATTTTAGAAAAATTGGAAGAAGCAGGTTTTTCAATTGAAGACATTGTTGATTACACAGGTGCAGAAGAAGAAGGTTATTATTTGGAAGGAACGAAGAGTGTGGTGTTGGATAAGGGAGCTGAGATTGCTTATGCCTCTATTTCTAAAAACACCGACGAAGAATTGTTTGTTGAGTTTTGCGAAGATTTTGAGTATACGCCTATTCTTTTTAGGTCTTTGAATCAAAGAGGAGAGGCGGTTGTTTATACAAGTACGATTCTTTTCGTAGGAGATCAATTTGCAATAGTGGCTTCTTCCTATATCAAGGATAAAAAAGAAAAAAAACTAGTTTTGAGTCAGTTGAAAAAATCAGGAAAAGAGTTGGTTTTTGTAACGGATAAGCAAGTAGAGGAAGGAGTGACTTCAATTTTGCAAGTGAGAAATGAACAAGGAGAAAAATTTATTTTCATGTCTTCTTCAGTATATGACTGTTTTAGAGAAGAGCAACTTTCGGTCTTGAAAAAATATGGCAAGCTTGCAAAAATAGAGGGGCTTTCATCAGAGGTGTCAAAATTAAGGCAGTTTACAAACGAATTTATAAAATAAAAAAAGCGGAAAAGAGTTAATGCACATTCCGTACGACAATCCTTTTCCGCTTTATGATATTTCAAACAACTTACTCAGTTTTTTCTTTGCTTTTGTCTATTTTGATTGTCAATTCTTGGTTTTTCTCGTTGAGATCCATTTTGATGACATCTCCTTCCGAAATCTTTGAGTTTACAATTTCTTCTGCCAGGGCATCTTCTATATATTTTTGAATGGCACGCTTCAACGGTCGTGCTCCATAACTCTTATCAAAACCTTTGTCGGCAATATAGTCTTTGGCTTTTTTGCTTAATTTCAAAGTATAGCCTAGGTTGCTGATACGGTTTAATAATTTTTGCAATTCAATATCAATAATAGAATGAATGTCTTCTCTTTCCAAGGCATTAAAGACAATCACATCATCAATTCGATTGATAAATTCAGGCGCAAAAGATTTTTTCAGGGCGTTTTCAATAATTCCTTTGGCATGTGCATCGGCTTGAGCAACTTTTGCAGCAGTACCAAATCCAACACCACCACCAAAATCTTTTAATTGTCTCGCACCAATATTGGAAGTCATGATAATTACGGTATTTCTAAAATCTATTTTCCTTCCCAAACTATCTGTCACAAAGCCTTCATCTAAAATTTGTAAGAGCATATTAAAGACTTCTGGGTGTGCTTTTTCGATTTCGTCTAAAAGGACAACTGCATATGGTTTTCTACGAACTTTTTCTGTCAACTGTCCGCCTTCCTCGTAACCTACATAACCAGGAGGAGCTCCAATCAATCTAGAAATTGAGAATTTTTCCATGTATTCGCTCATGTCAATTCGAATCAATGAATCGGCAGTGTCAAATAATTCGCTTGCCAAAATTTTTGCCAATTGTGTTTTTCCAACTCCTGTTTGCCCCAAGAAAATAAAAGACCCAATAGGTTTGTTCGGGTCTTTCAAGCCGATTCGATTTCTTTGAATAGCTTTGATAACTTTAGAAACAGCCTCGTCTTGACCAATCACTTTCCCTTTTATTTTAGAAGGGAGTTCGCTCAATCGATTGCTTTCTGCCTCGGCAACCCGGTTTACGGGAATTCCAGTCATCATAGAAACTACTTCGGCGACGTTTTCTTCCGTAACGGTTTCTTTATTTTCTTTAGAAGCTTCTTCCCATTGGTTTTGAGCGGATTTCAAAGCCGCTTCAATGTTTTTTTCATCGTCGCGGAGCTTTGCTGCTTCTTCGTATTTTTGACGATTGACAGCATTGGTTTTATTGCTTTTAATTTCTTCTAGTTTGTTTTCCAATTCAATGATTTGTTTTGGAACAACGATGTTGGTGATATGGATTCTTGATCCTGCTTCATCCAATGCATCGATGGCTTTGTCGGGCAAGAAACGATCCGTCATATAACGATTCGTTAATTTGACACAGGCTTCAATGGCCTCATCCGTATAGCTTACGTTGTGATGGTCTTCGTATTTTTCTTTTACATTGTGAAGTATTTGAACCGTTTCTTCAATAGAAGTAGGTTCTACTATGATTTTTTGAAAACGTCTTTCGAGAGCGCCATCTTTTTCAATGTTCTGACGGTATTCGTTTAAGGTAGTAGCTCCAATACATTGAATTTCACCTCTTGCCAAAGCAGGTTTTAACATGTTTGAAGCATCTAGAGATCCTGTAGCTCCACCCGCACCTACAATGGTGTGGATTTCATCTATAAATAAAATGATATCGTCGTTTTTTTCCAATTCATTCATCAAGGCTTTCATGCGCTCTTCAAACTGTCCTCTGTATTTGGTGCCTGCTACTAAGCTGGCAAGATCAAGGGATACAATGCGTTTGTTGAATAAAATTCGAGATACTTTTCGTTGTGTAATTCTCAAGGCAAGACCTTCTGCAATGGCTGATTTTCCTACACCAGGTTCTCCAATAAGCATTGGGTTGTTCTTTTTTCTTCTGCTTAATATTTGTGAAACGCGCTCAATTTCCTCTTTTCGACCTACTACAGGGTCTAATTTATCATTTTCAGCAAGATAGGTCAGGTCACGACCAAAATTGTCTAAAACAGGCGTTTTTGATTTTTGCGTTGTCTTTCCTTTTGCGGGTTGTGACTCAAACGGATTTGATTTTTCGGCACTTCCAAAATCATCACCTTGGTTGCTTTCTGAAGTAGGGAAACTAGTGGTGTCTTCTGTATAATCGTTCAGTTGTTTAAAAATTGCTTTTACATCTTCGTACCCCACCTCAAAACCATTCAAAATTTTAGTTGTTGGATCGTTTTCATTTCTCAAAATGCACAATAGCAAGTGAGCGGTATTAACTGCGTGGTCTTGGTAGAGTTTGGCTTCCAAAAAAGTTGTTTTCAACGCTTTTTCTGCTTGCCTTGTTAAATGTAGTTTCTTTTTATTGAAATCTTGGTTAAAAGAAGGTTCAGAAGGGTTGAGGTCTTCGATTTTTTTCTTTAAGTAATCCAAATTTGTATCCAAAGAGGTCAAGATGTCAATTGCTTTGCCTTCCGCTTTTCGAAGGATTCCTAATATCAAATGTTCCGTGCCTATGAAATCATGTCCCAATCTCAAGGCCTCTTCTTTGCTGTATCCTATAACGTCTTTTACTTTTTGTGAGAAATTATCGTCCATAGTTATTTGTTTTGATTCTAGGTAAATTTAGTAGAAATTTTTAGAAAAAATTACAAAAATGGATCGATTGTTATTAAAAACAAGAAAAACAGTTTTATTTTGCTATGGGAAGGGCTGATTTTCAGAGGGCTACAGGCTGTTAAAAACCTTTGAAAAATGTTAATAACTAAGCGCAAATCTACCCCTAGATTTTATGGCTAAAAAAAGGAAAAGATGTATCTTGCTCTTTGGATAAAAACACAATATAAACATAAAAGATATTTATATGGCAGACGGAGAAAAGTTGATACCTATCAATATAGAGGAACAAATGAAATCGGCATATATTGATTACTCAATGTCGGTGATTGTTTCGAGAGCATTACCAGATGTAAGAGATGGTTTAAAACCAGTGCATCGAAGAGTTTTATATGGAATGCACGAATTGGGTATTAAAGCTACCGGGGCGTACAAAAAGTCGGCAAGAATTGTTGGTGAGGTTTTGGGAAAGTACCATCCTCATGGTGATACTTCCGTCTATGATTCCATGGTTCGTATGGCACAAGATTGGAGTGTGCGCTATATGATGGTTGACGGACAAGGGAATTTTGGTTCTGTAGATGGTGATAGTCCGGCAGCAATGCGTTATACTGAGGTGAGGATGCAGAAAATATCGGAAGAAATGCTTTCTGATATAGAAAAAGATACGGTAGATCATAAATTGAATTTTGACGATACGTTGAAAGAGCCAACTGTGCTACCAACAAGAATTCCAAACCTTTTGGTAAATGGAGCATCGGGGATTGCTGTAGGTATGGCAACCAATATGGCTCCTCATAATTTGACGGAAGTAATTAATGGTACCGTAGCTTATATTGACAATAGAGATATTGAAATTGATGAATTGATGGAACATATCAAGGCTCCTGATTTTCCAACTGGAGGAGTTTTGTATGGTTACGACGGGGTAAAAGATGCTTTTCATACAGGACGTGGTAGAATTGTGATGCGTGCCAAAGCAAACTTTGAAGAAGTAAAAGGAAGAGATTGTATCATAGTTACAGAAATTCCTTATCAGATTAACAAAGCAGAAATGATTAAAAAAACTGCCGAGTTGGTCAATGATAAAAAATTGGAGGGAATTGCGAATATCCGAGACGAATCTGATAGAAAAGGGATGCGTATCGTATATGTGTTGAAAAAAGACGCTATTCCAAATATTGTATTAAACAAGCTATTTAAGTATACTTCTTTGCAAACATCTTTCAGTGTAAATAACATTGCATTGGTGAATGGGCGTCCAGAACTGTTGAGTCTAAAGCAGTTGATTCATTATTTTGTTGAGCACAGACATGAAGTGGTGGTCCGAAGAACGGAATTTGAATTGAAGAAAGCAGAGGCTAGAGCTCATATTTTAGAAGGACTTATCATTGCTTCTGACAATATAGATGAAGTGATTAAAATCATTCGTGGTTCAGGAAATCCAGATGAAGCGCGCGCAAGCTTGATGGAACGTTTTGAATTGACAGAAATTCAAGCAAAAGCCATTGTTGAAATGCGTTTGCGTCAATTGACGGGACTAGAACAAGATAAATTGAGATCTGAATACGATGAAATTATGTTGTTCATTACAGATTTGAAAGATATTCTAGCGAATGAATCGAGAAGAATGGGAATCATCAAAGATGAATTGGTTGCGATTCGTGATAAATACGGAGATGAAAGAAGGTCTGAAATTGAATACGGCGGCGCTGATATGAAAATTGAGGACATGATTCCAGATTCAAAAGTGGTCGTTACAATTTCTCATGCAGGTTATGTAAAACGTACCCTATTATCGGAGTACAAAACGCAAAATAGAGGTGGTAGAGGCCAAAAAGGAGTATCTACGCGTAATGAAGATTTCCTAGAGCATTTATTTGTTGGTACGAATCATCAATACATGCTGTTCTTTACTCAGAAAGGAAAAGTATATTGGATGCGCGTGTACGAAATTCCTGAGGGAGGTAAAGTAGCTAAGGGACGTGCCCTTCAGAATTTGATAAATATTGAACCGGATGATAAAGTAAAAGCTTTCTTGGTGACTCAAGATTTAAAAGATCAAGAGTATATCAATAACCATTATATTATCATGGCGACCAAAAAAGGACAAGTTAAGAAAACCTTGCTTGAACAATATTCTCGACCAAGGGCCAATGGTATCAATGCCATCACAATTAAAGATGGAGATGAATTGTTAGAGGCTAAATTGACGACGGGAGACAGTCAAGTGATGTTGGCATTGAAGTCTGGTAAATCCATTCGTTTTGAAGAAGAAAAAACAAGGCCAATGGGTAGAGGAGCATCTGGAGTTCGAGGAATTACTTTAGGACATGAAAATGATGAAGTAGTTGGCATGGTTGCTGTTAATGATATGGAGAGTAATATTTTGGTAGTTTCTGAAAAAGGATACGGAAAACGTTCACATTTGGAAGATTACCGCATTACAAACCGAGGAGGAAAAGGGGTGAAAACCTTGAATATATCCGAAAAAACAGGAGATTTGGTTGCTATTAAGAATGTGACAGATGACGATGATTTGATGATTATCAATAGGTCAGGAATCATAATTCGTTTGGCGGTTAGTGGTTTACGAGTAATGGGAAGAGCAACTCAAGGCGTAAAATTAATCAATATAAAAGACAACGATTCAATTGCTGCTGTTGCCAAAGTAATGCACGAAGAAGAGGAAGAAGAATTGGATGAATTGGCAACTTCAGAAGATACTCAGGAAGGGACAGCTGACAGCCAAGAAGAAAACAATCAGGAAACGGAATAAAACAATTATAAATTAAGTAAAAGAATGAAAAATCAATTCTTAGTGCTGTGTGCATTTTTGGTGAGTGTAGCAGCGATTGGTCAAAAAAAAGAAGTTAAAGGAGCTGAGAAATTTTTGAAAAAAGGTCAGTTTTCGCAAGCTTTGTCACAGTTAAAAGCAGCGGACGCCTTATTGGATGCTGCAGATGCCAAGACGAAGGTAAAATATTACTATGTAAAGGCAAAAGCATTGTATGCAAATGGAACGGCGCTTGCAAAAGACAAAGAAACAGCCAAAGCGTTGGAAGATTTGTTGGCATATGAGAAGGAAATCAAAAAGTTCAAATACACAAAAGAAGCTGGAGATATTATTAATAAGATTGTACAGAGAACTGCTAACAAAGGATCTGAATTGTATAAGGCTAAAAAATATGGTAAAGCGAGTATGAAATTTGAAATGGTATATAACCTAAGTAAAAGAGATACGTCAGCTTTGGAAAATGCGGCATTGTCTTCTTTTTTCGCGAAAGAATACGATAGGTCAATTAGTCTTTACAAACGTTTGTTAGAATTGGGTTATACAGGTATTACAACTCAATACAAGGCACTAAGTACTGTGAATAATGAAGTAGTGTATTTTAACTCTAAAAAAGATATGGATAGACAAGTAACTTTAAAAGTAGCTAAAAATCCAGAGGTCGTTGTAACAAAATCTAGAACTGGAGAGTTGGCAAAAAATATAGCGTTGAGTTATATTGCAAAAGGAGATGAAGCAGCAGCCTTGAAAGCTATTGAAGATGCTAAAAAAATATATCCAAACGATTATACATTGATTATAAGTGAAGCAAATATTTATTTTAAATTAGGCAACAATAAGAAATTCTTGGAAGGTTTAAAGAAAGCAATTGAAATCAAACCAAATGACCCACAATTACACAACAACGTTGGGGTGATGACTATGAATCAAGGATTTAATGAAGAAGCGATTGGGCATTTTGAAAAAGCCATTGAATTGCAACCTGATTATTCAGATGCTTACAACAATATTGGTGCTGCAATTTTGAAGAAAACCAATCCAATTGTAGAAGAAATGAACAAAAACTTGTCAAATTTTGATAAGTACGATGCTTTGTTGTTGAAACAAAAAGCAGTTTATAAAGAAGCTTTGCCATACTATGAGAAAGCGCATAAGTTTAGCCCCAAAAGTGCTGACCTTGTGAAAACATTGGCAAGTTTGTACGAGATATTGGAAATGTACGATAAGCAAAAAGAAATGAGAACGCTATTGGAAACCTTGTAGGCAAAAAGAATTCTACAAAAAAGAGGCTGTCTAAAAAGTACTAAAACTGTCATTCTGAATTCCTACCTGCCGGTAGGTAGGAATTCAGAATCGTAAGAAACTGATTTTCAACACGTATCAGAACCTGAAACTAGTTCAGGTTGACAGAAAATAAACTTTTTAGACAGCCTCTTTTTTAGGTTAAATAATTTTTTTGATAACTCTCAATTTATGGCTGTGACGTTTGGTGTCTACATTGTAGATTCCCGAATGATCCAATCGGTCAATTCGAACTTTACCATGAGCATGAATGATATAGTTGTCTTTCATGATGATTCCTACATGAGTGATGTGTCCTTCGTTGTTGTCAAAAAAGGCCAAATCTCCAGGTTCACTTTCTTCAATAAAGCTTAAAACTTCTCCTTGGGTAGCTTGTTGAGAAGCGTCTCTCAGTAGCTTGTACCCGTTTAATTTGTACACCATTTGAGAGAACCCAGAACAGTCAATTCCAAAAGGTGTTTTACCTCCCCATAGATAGGGAGTATTTAAAAAAAGAAAAGCGGTTTTGATCAATTCGTTCTTTTCTTTTTTTCCATAAATGGAATCTCCTTCGTATAAAAAATTGGAACTCCCTACAGTTAATTTGTTATTTGCGTAATTGGGAAGATTTGCTCCCAACGTAATCGTTGATAAGGCTTGGTTGCTATCGGTAATAAAATCAACTAGGTTACCAGCTAAAAGAGGAGTGCTCTTTTCTAGTTGAAGGTATGTCTCTTTAGAAATTAGTTCAAACTGTTTGTTGTCAATCCAACCTTCGTATTTATCGAAAGCCAAGCGGATTTTACTCCATTCTTTTCTTTTTTCTAAGACTTTGAAATGTTCTCCGAAAAGCACTTGAGAAATGAGCTCTACTTGATGGGAGGGTTCGCTTCTTAAAGGAATGATACTCAAATTACAAATTCCGTACTCCATTAATTGAGATTAGTATTTTCAATTACAAAGGCACTAGCTCCGCCACCACCATTGCAAATTCCTGCTACGCCAATGGTAGCATTGTTCTGTTTTAAAATGTGTAGCAAAGTAACAATAATTCTAGTACCTGAGCAACCCAAAGGATGACCTAATGAAACTGCCCCTCCGTTGACATTTGTTTTTGAAGAATCGATGCCTAATAGTTTGCAATTAGCAATTCCAACTACAGAAAAAGCCTCGTTCAATTCAAAAAAATCTACTTTGTCGATGGTTGTATTGGCTTTTTTTAAGGCTTTCGGCACAGCTAATGAAGGTGAAGTGGTGAATTTTTCAGGAGCTTGAGATGCGTCAGCATACCCTTTTATAAGGGCAAGTGGTTTGAAACCTAGTTCTTTTGCTTTTAACTTTGACATTAAAATTACAGCAGCAGCTCCATCATTTAATTTGGAAGCATTGGCAGCAGTAACAGTCCCTTCTTTGGAAAAAGCAGGGCGCAATGTTTTTAATTTTTCAAAGTCTCCTTTTAAATATTCTTCATCCTCATTCACTAGAATTACTTCTCCTTTTTTTTGAGGAACAGCAACAGGTACTATCTCATCCTTAAAAGCACCTTTTTGCCAAGCAGCTTGAGATCTTTTGTATGATTCAATAGCGAATTCATCTTGTTCTTTTCTGGAAATTTGATGTTCTGTAGCACATAAATCGGCACAAACACCCATGTGTTTTTGATTGTATACATTGGTCAATCCGTCTTTTAATAAGCCATCTGTAAGCGTTATGTTTCCAAATTTAGTTGCTTGCCTACCATTATAATAATGAGGTGTACTAGACATGTTTTCCATACCTCCTGCAATCACAATTTCTGCATCATTGCATTGGATTGCTTGCGCTGCCAATTGTATCGACTTCATTCCTGAGGCACATACTTTATTGATAGTCGTGCAGGGAGTTGATTCAGGTATTCCCGCTAAAATGGCTGCTTGTTTGGCAGGAGCTTGTCCCAAATTTGCTTGCAATACATTGCCCATATATACTTCGTCTATCATAGCCGGCTCCAATTGAATTTTTTCTATACATCCTTTGATGGCAATGGCACCCAGTTGTGTTGCAGAAATACTTGCTAGTTTTCCTTGAAAACTACCAATAGGAGTTCTGACTGCGGCAACAATAACGACTTCTTTTAACATATGGAATCGGGTATAACAGACCAAAGCTAAAATACTGCTTTTTTTTCTATTTTACTAGTTGCTTTCGAGTTATGTCTTCTGTATTTAAAGAGAAGACTAAGGTGGTTTGTTTCTCAAAGGGAAGGGCAGGAAGAAACATTCCTTTGAAGAAAGGATGGATTCCTAATTAATTGTTTATTTTTGAAATACAATACAATTCCGAATGAAGCACGTCATCAATAAAATATACCAAAAGAATTCTTTGGTTTATAAAGTTTTTCTATTTGTTATTACCACTTTTTTAATTGTGTATCTTTTCCCAGAAGGAGGAAAATTTAAATTTGAATTTCAAAAGGGAAAACCTTGGCAATATGAAAATTTATATGCCCCATTTGATTTTGCAATTCAAAAAAGTCCAGAACTAATTGATAAAGAGAAGGCGGAAATAAAGAGAAAATCAAAATTTTTTTTTGCTTACGACCAAGAAACCCCAAAGGAAGTTGAAATTTTGATGGAAACTAAATTTCAAGAACTGGCATCAGATTCTATTTATTATGCTGCACTTTTAAAAGAAGGAAAAGGAATTCTGGAAAAAATATATGAAAATGGATTTCTAGAAGTTGGAAGTGAAGCAAGGGTCGTGAATGCAAATTCCTTTGTGATTTTAAGAAGAGGAAATGAGATAAATGAAATTCAATTCGGGGATTTATTATTTTCAAAGGACTTGTTTAGGGTGATTCAGTCAGAGTTGTCAAAAGAGACAGGTTCACTTTATAAAGACATTGTTTTGAATGTGTTGACGGAGGTTGTAAAACCTAATGTGACCTTTGATGAGAAGTTTTCGGAAAAAGCACTAAAGGAAGCCTTGAATTCTATTTCGTACACCACAGGAATGGTTTCTTCCGATCAGTTGATTATTTTTAGAGGTGATATCGTTGAAGGTAAAAAATTTGCAATTCTAAACTCTTTGAAAGAAGAGTACAAATCTCAAATTTGGAGTCAAAGTAATTACAGCTGGATTGTTTCTGGTTACACTATTTTGGTGGCTTTGGCATTGTTGATGTTGCTGCTTTTTTTAAGAAAAGACAGACCAGATATTTTTGATGACAATACGAAAGTGACCTTTATTTTTTTCAATGTTATTTTGATGATATCATTGGTGACGATTGTGATAAAATATCAAGTAGCATATTTGTATGTAGTGCCTTTGAGTTTGTTGCCAATTATATTAAAAGCGTTTTTTGATGCACGTTTGGGACTGTTTACCCACGTTTTAACAGTATTGTTATTGGGATTTGTAGTTCCCAATAGTTTTGAGTTTATTTATCTGCAAATCATAGCTGGAATAGTAACAATACTGACCGTTTCTGAGCTTTACAAACGGGCGAATTTGTTTATTTCTGTAGGGCAAATTACACTGATTTATATGTTGACATATTTTGCCTTCTCCATTATTCATGAAGGAAATATAACCCAGATGAATTGGAATTATTTTGTGCTGTTTGCGCTGAATGGTGTATTGTCGTTTCTTTCGTTGTTTTTAATTTGGATTTACGAGAAATTATTTGGATTGGTGTCAGATGTTACGCTATTGGAACTCTCCAATACAAACTCAAAATTGTTGCGTGAATTGAATGAAAAAGCACCTGGAACCTTTCAGCATTCAATGCAAGTAGCAAATTTAGCAGAAGCGGCAGCAAATGAAATAGGTGCCAATTCCATGTTGGTAAGAACGGGTGCTCTGTATCATGATATAGGTAAAATAGTGAACCCGATGTATTTTACAGAAAATCAGTCTACCTCTGTAAACCCACACGACGAATTGCCTCCAAAAGACAGTGCTAAAATTATTATCAACCATGTGATTCATGGGATTGAGTTGGCGAAAAAAAATGGACTTTCCGATCGAATTATTGATTTTATCAGGACACATCACGGTACTAGTACAGTGTATTATTTTTATAAAAAAGCCGAAGAAGGAAATTTAGAAGGTGTAGATATTAAAGAATTTCAATATCCAGGTCCGATTCCTTTTTCCAAAGAAACGGCTATATTAATGATGAGTGATGCGGCCGAAGCCGCTTCTAAAAGCTTGAAAGAACCAACTGCACAAGCCATTGATTCTTTGATTGATAAGATTACTGATAAGCAAATGACATCGGGACAATTTAGAAACGCTTCAATTACGTTTCGAGAAATTGAAACTATTAAAAAAGTATTGAAAAAGAAATTGAAAAATATTTACCATTTGCGAATTGAATATCCTGAATAATTTGGTTTGTTCAGTGTAAAAAAGAGCGGAAGTGTAAAATCGTGAAATTTTAAATTTCATAGAGTGAGATACTTAGTTTTCTTTTTTTGTTTCTAATAAAAAAAAGTAAGAAAAACCTTGTGAAATACTAAATGGTAGCTTACATTTGCACTCGCAAAAATACGTTCTTTTTATATAAAAATTATAGATTGTAAATCTAGGAGAGGTGCCGGAGTGGCCGAACGGGGCTCCCTGCTAAGGAGTTGTACCTTTACGGGTACCGGGGGTTCGAATCCCTTCCTCTCCGCAATTTTTCAATCCTATCTATACTTCGGGGTGTAGCGTAGCCCGGTCATCGCGCCTCGTTTGGGACGAGGAGGTCGCAGGTTCGAATCCTGCCACCCCGACAGCGTATTAGAAAGTATTTTAGCATTATAAATTCTTGTGATTTATAATGGGCGCATAGCTCAGCTGGATAGAGCACCTCCCTTCTAAGGAGGCGGTCGAAGGTTCGAATCCTTCTGCGCTCACAGATAAATTAGCCTTACAAATTTTTAATTTGTAAGGCTTTTCTGTTTTAAAAAGGAACCAAGCTTGCTTGTGTTCCTTTTTAAAACAGAAAAGCCAAGCAGTTGCCAAACTGCGTAAGGCGTATTTTCAAAATGGAGTACACTAAGGATATGCAATCCTTCTTTGGTTTAATGAAGCTTCTGCATATGGAAAATTAATGCTTGTTGGAACTGGTCTAGCTTGCTTGTGTTCCTTTTTAAAACAGAAAAGCCGAGCAGTTGCCAAACTGCGTAAGGCGTATTTTCAAAATGGAGTACACTATAAGGATATGCAATCCTTCATTTTGTAGAAAAGAGCTTTTTAGTATCTTTGTGCAAATTGATAAAAAATGAACAAAGAAATTGTCGTTTTAGACATTGAAACCACAGGATTGAGCCCTCGAGAAGACTTTATACTTGAATTGGGAATTGTAAAGTTATGCTTAGAAACGGGAAATATCACACCTCTTTTTGATGCAATTTTTAAGGATCCAAAATTGACTGCCAAACACAGAAATTCATGGATTTTTGCGAATGGTTATATGCGCATCGAAGAAGTTCGAAATGCAAAACCATTGAGTGTTTATTCCAATGAGATTCAAAAAATTTTAAACCCATATAAGGGTAAAATTACGGCTTGGAATCGTTCCTTTGACAGTTCGTTTTTAACGGCGCAAGGATTCGATTTGGGAAGGGAGCTTAGTTGTCCGATGAAGGCCAGTGTCGATTTTTTTAAAATTCCAGGAGAGAGAGGTTGTAAGTGGTCAAAAGCACAAGAAGCATGGGACATCTTATTTCCTGAGGTGAGAAAAATTGAGCAACACCGTGGCTTAGACGATTCTATTATGGAAGCAAAAATTATTTACCAGAGGAGTGTACAATCCTTTTTAGGATTGTGTTACTCCAATGTACTTTTAAAATTTTTATCAAAACTATTCCAATCTTGGGAATTGAATTTTTCCTCGCCTAAATAGACTAATATTTTTTCCATGAGCTGTGGGTTCAAGTATCCTGGAACTTTGTCCAACAGAGATTCGTCTTGATTTAAAAAAACGGTCGATGGATAGCTCATTTTTCCATTTAGCAATTCTACTGCAAATTCGTGATAACCTCGTCTGCCTTGTTGGATATAATTGTAGGTTTTGCCTTTGTACTGAAGGCTTTCTTTTTGTTCCGCATTAAGTTTTACAGCATAAAAGTTTTTATGGATGAGCTTGGCGATGGTTTCGTTTTCGTAGGTGTTCCTGTCCATTTGTTTGCAGTAGCCACACCAATCGGTATATACATCTACTAGAATTTTTTTTGGTGTTTTTTTGTTCATGGAAATGGCTTCTTCAAAAGTAATCCAATTGATTTTTTGAGCATGCGTATAGGATAGGGCGGTAAAAAATATTCCTAGGATTAGAAGACTTTTGAGGTTCTTCTTTCTTTTGTTTTTAACAATGCTTTTTATCATGTACCATCAAATTTTTACTTATCCATAATGTTTGACCTTAAAGAGCGGTTTACCTTACACCGTGCATTAATTTTTTTATCAAAGGGTTTAATAAAATCGCAATAATTCCAACAGTGAACGGAACAATTGTAAAGATTAAGAAAAATGTACTTAATGAATACTGTTCGGTAATTTTATCAATCATTCCTCCCATAGATCCAGCTGTTTTTTGCCCTATAGCTATCGCTAAATACCAAATACCAAACATAAAGCCTATCATTCTTGGAGGTACTAATTTACTGAGGTAGGAAAGTCCTACGGGAGACAAACACAATTCGCCCATGGTATGAAACAAGTACGCGGCAATAAGAAAAAACATACTAGCCGAGGCCGTTTTGGCTCCTTGCGGAATGCCTAGTATTCCATAGGAAAGTATTCCGAACCCTAGGGCTAAAAGACAAAGTCCTAAACCATATTTCATGGCTGCACTAGGATTGTATTTACTTTCCCACCATTTAGAAAATAAAGGAGCTAGTGTAATGATAAAAAAGGAATTTAATATTCCAAACCAAGAAGCACCTACTTCGGTCGTTTCTTTGCTAAATTCTCTGTTAATCTTCCAGACTACAATTCCCCAAAGTCCTATAAAGGCAATAGATAAAACTATGTTGGAGGCAAGAATTTTTGTGTAAGTCTTTTGGAATAACAATACAAGAACCCAAGTAATTATGGATAAAGGACCTACTGTGAAAATTAAATCTATAATTTTAAAGAACAATGCTGAAGACCCGGTTAAATCTCTCGCTGTATAATCTCTTGCAAAAATAGTCATTGAGCCCAAGGATTGTTCAAATGCTGCAAAAAAGAATACGGTAAATAACCCAAATATAGCCACCGCAACGATACGGTCTCTTACTATTTGTGAATATCTTAAAACTCTAGAAATAATCAAGAATAAAAAAAGTATTACACCAGATAGGATAATGACAGTTGAACCGCTGTACGAACCTATTTTAAAGTTCAATAAATTGATATTATGAATTTTTGACAGAGGATCGTTGAATAGGTACATTAATCCACAAAATGTAGAAATGCTTATGAGAACTTTGTCCAAGCTTGTAAATGGGTTTGGTTTCTCAGTGTCTCCTTCATCGATTTGTTGAGGAGTTTTTACAGAAGTGTCTTTGAGTCTGCTCGGCATCTCTCCAATATTTCCAAACAAGTTTTTTGCTAATAAAAACTGGAGCATTCCTAAAAGCATAAAAATTCCTGCAAGACCAAATCCATAACTCCAACCTATATTTTCAGCTAGGTAACCGCAAAGCATCATTCCGAAAAAGGCACCTGCGTTTACACCCATATAAAATATTGTGTACGCACCGTCTTTTTTCGACTCCTTTCCTTTGTACATAGTAGAGATGATAGAGGTGATATTAGGTTTAAAAAAACCTGTACCAATAACTAATAATCCCAAACCAATATACAAAGAAGCTTCCGTTTCAAATACCATGGAAACATGTCCAAGAGTCATGATAATACAACCAATTACAACCGCCCATTTGTAACCAGTGTACTTATCAGCAATCAAACCACCAAGAATAGGGGTTAGGTAAAGTAACGAGGCATAAGTACCTATCAATGCCATGGCATTTTCTCTTGCCCAATCCCATCCAGGGTTGTCACTGACAATAGGAGCCGTTAAAAATAAAACAAGCAAAATTCGCATTCCATAAAAGGAGAAACGTTCCCACATTTCTGTAAAGAATAAAATGAATAGACCTGTAGGGTGTCCAAGGACCTTGTCTTTAAATAAATTTTCGATATCAGTGTTCATGACTAGGGGGTGTTTAATTCTTTAAATGATGTTATTGTTCGTTGTCTTCAGCACCATGTGTAAGACTTTTTAATTTTTTGAAGGTTAATCTGACAAGAAGTCCAAAGGAAATACAAAAAACAGCAATTCCAGTAAAGATTGCAAATTCACCATAATTAGATGCGGACTCTCCAAGTAGTCCAGCAAATTTACTTCCCAAACCAATAATCGCCCAATAGAGTCCCATCATTGAAGAGGCATATTTTAAAGGAGCCAATTTGGTGATAAATGACATGGAAACAGGAGACAAGCACAATTCACCAATTGTGTGAAATAAATAAGCCAATACTAGCCAATACATAGCAGAGGTTCCTTGGTGGTCGTATTCAGTAGCAGCACCACTCATAAATAAAAAACCTAGACCAATAAGTACAAGGCCTATAATCATTTTGTATAAAGAAGAAGCTTCTTTGTTGCTTGTTTTGCGTTTGTTCCATATGTTGGCTACCCATACTCCGAGAGTAATGATAAAAAAGGCATTCAACGATTGGAACCAGGTAGCTGGAATTTCAAATCCTAAAAGTACACGTGTTGTTTTTTCTCGGGTGTATAAATTCATCAAACCACCTGCCTGCTCAAAAGCGGCAAAAAAGACAACAATCATTAAAAAGGAAAGCAGCAAAACTGTGATTCGGTCTTTTTCAACTTTAGTCAAGTTATCCTCTTTGGCAGTTGTTACTGTCGCTTTGGGTTTGCCAATTAAATCACCCACACCAACCAAATATTTTTGTCCGTATATAAATTGTATCAAACCTACCAGCATAAAAATACCTGCCAATCCAAAGCCATAGTGCCAGCCATAAATTTCTCCAACTCCTCCTACAATTATTGAAGAAAGAAAGGCACCGACATTGATTCCGATATAAAATATGGTAAAACCTTTGTCTCTTCGAATGTCATTTTTTTTATACAAACCACCTACCATGGTTGAGATATTGGGTTTGAGCATTCCAACACCCGAAACAATAAACGCAAGCCCTGTATAAAAAGCCCACATTTCTTCGTATGCCAAAATACTATGTCCAATAACTAACAGTGAAGCGCCAATAATCACTGATTTTTTCTGTCCAAAAACACGGTCGGCTAAGAGTCCTCCCGGGATGGAGGCAACATATACAAACATGGTGTACCAGCCATATAATGCCAAGGCTTCTTTGTCTGTCCATCCCAACCCAGGATTGGTGTCCGTGGTGTTTGCAACAAGGTATAATACAAAAATAGCGCGCATTCCGTAGTAAGAGAAGCGTTCCCACATTTCGGTAAAAAATAAGGTGTACAATCCTACTGGATGTCCAAAGAGTTCTTTTTCATGTGGTTGTTTTGCGAGGGATTCAGACATGGTATTTTATTTTAAGTGTGTGTCGAGGTATGTTGTCATTTTTGTAAATAGGTGCAAACGGGTGTTTTTTCCTCTAAAAATTCCATGAGCCCTGTCTGGATAAATCACTTGATCAAAAGGTTTGTTAGCTCTGATCAAGGCATTGCTCATTTGATAAGTGTTTTGTACATGTACATTGTCATCTCCACTTCCGTGGATAAGCAATAAATTGCCTTTCAATTTTTCTGCATGAAACAATGGCGAGTTATCGTCGTATCCTTTAGAATTGTTTTGTGGAAGGCCTAAAAAACGTTCTGTATAAATGTTGTCGTAATAGCGCCAAGAAATGACAGGAGCAACGGCAATTGCCGTGCTAAAAACATCGCTTCCTTTTAGGAGACAGTTGGTTGCCATAAAGCCACCATAGCTCCACCCCCAAATACCAACTTTGTGAGTGTCTATAAAAGGAAGTTTACGCAATTCTTTTGCTGCTTCAATTTGATCAAGGGTTTCAAGCTTTCCTAGCTGACCGTAGGTGCATTTTTTAAACTCGGCACCTTTATATCCTGTTCCTCTACCGTCTATACAGGCAATGATATAACCTTTTTGAGCAAGCATTTGCATCCAAAATTTATTTGCAGTATTCCATTTGTTTTCTACTCTTTGAGAACCAGGACCTGAATATTGGAAAAGTAAAAGAGGATATTTGTTTGAAGAATCAAAATTGGCGGGTTTTAGAATCCACATATTGAATGTTCCATTTTTGGTTGTAAGCTTAGAAAACTCTTTTTTGGAGGTGTGATATTCAGCTAATAATTCAAGAAGGTCATTATTCTCTTTTAGAACGCGTACTTTTTTACGGTCTTTGTAAAGCGTGTAGGATGCAGGGGTGGTTTCACTAGAATGTGTTAATACAAAATAGTTTTTGTCTTTGCTAAAACGAGCCGAATTTGTGCCGTCAATAGGACTTAATTTGATTTTCTTTTTTCCATTCAAGTGTATCGAATAAACATATCGATTGATGTTGTTTCCTTCTGTTGATTGATAATAGAGGGTGTTTTTAGAGATTCCATAATAATCGGTCACGTCCCAATCTCCTGAAGTGATTTGTTTTTTTAGTTTTCCATCATTGGCGTAATGATACAAGTGGTTGTATCCTGTTTTTTCACTCGTCCAAATAAAACTGTTGTCTTGTAGAAAAGTTAGATTGTCCGTGTTTTTAATATCAATATAAGTGTCGCTTTTTTCTTCAAGTAAAATTTCTTGTGATCCGGAGGAAACAGTAAGTAAATGAAGTTTCAGGTGATTTTGCAATCTGTTCAAGGTAATGGCGCTGATTTTTTCGTTGTCTTGTGACCATTTTATTCTGTAGATATATTCGTAATCTCCTAGGTTGATTTTTTTCGTTTTTTTTGTTGCTACATCATAAATATGCAGTGTTACTTTTGAGTTTTTTTCTCCAGCTTTTGGATATTTGAACACCTGCTGTGTTGGGTACAGCTGTTTGCCAACAATATCCATAGAAAAGAAAGGAACCTCACTTTCGTCAAATTTTAAATATGCCAAATACCGTCCGTTTTTACTCCATTCAAATGCTTTGACATAAGAAAATTCTTCTTCGTAAACCCAATCGGTAATACCATTGATGATATTGTTTTTTTTGCCGTCAAAAGTAATTTGTTGCAGCTGGTTTGAGTGAAAGTCTTTTAAGAATAGATTGTTGTTTTTTACAAAAGCGAGTTGTTGACTATCGGGAGAAAAAGTTGGGGATTGGATAGGAGAGTTGTCAATCAATTCCAATTTTTTGTTCGCCAACGTATACAAATAGTAAATTCCTTTTTTAGAACGTCTGTAAATTGCTTGGGTTTCGGTTTCTAGTAAAAGTTTGCTTTCGTCTGAGTTGAAGGTGTAATTATTGAAGTAGTCGAATTCTATTAAATCTTTACTGTCAACCAACGTCTTTACTTTTTCAGAAGTTTTGTAACTGTACAGATCTACTGTGGTGCTATTGGTTTTTCTGTTGTAATTTAGTAAGCTATAACAATTGTTATTTGTTGGGTTAAAAGCACGTAATGGACGTTCTCTAAATTTTCCTTCCCATATTTCTTCTAAGGTAATTTGTTTGGATTGAGAGAATAGGAAGAAAGGGCAAATAAATAGAAGGTAAATAAAGTTGCGCATTAAATATAACATAATTTGAGAGCCCAATTTAGTGAAAATATACATATACATAGGTTAAAATCGTAGTGTAATTGTGAAATGTTTAAATTTGATTTATCGGGTCTTCTATGACGAAGAAATAAAAAGCATTTGGTTGTGTTGTTTATTTTTGAAGAGGTGAAATTTTCCATTCAACAAGGTAAGTTAAAAACGATAAAAATAAACAGCCAAAAAATAATAATTTGTTTTATATTTGGAAAAATCCAAAACGACCCGTTTTACGGACAATATACCCTATGAGATTATTTCTTTTCTATGTATTGTTATTCACTGCTTTTTTAGGTTTTTCTCAAGAAACCTTGCCAGTAAATTCTGATTATTTATCGGACAATGTATATATATTGCATCCCGCAGCGGCAGGAGTTGGAAATTCAGGAAAAATTAGAGCAACAAATTCGACACAATGGAAAGGAGTTGCCAATGCTCCAGGAGTAAAAACCATAAGTTTTCACAATCGTTATGGAGAAAAAATGGGACTGGGGGCTGCTGTTTATAACAATGAAAATGGAAATAATTCTCAAATAGGTTTACAAGCAACCTATGCTTACCATTTAAATTTGTCCAAAAGAAGAAGTGAATTTGAACAACTTTCGTTTGGACTTTCGTTGAATATAGTGCAAAATAAATTTGATACCTCAATACTCTCTGACCTTGATTTATTGGACCCCGTTTTGGCAAATGTAAAGGCAAGTGATAATTATTACAACGGAGATTTTGGAATGGCATACCATAAAAAAAGTTTCTTTAGTTATTTCACTATTAAAAACCTGTTTTTAACGACCAAAACATCGGGACAATTAAAATCGTTGAGCCTTGTGAAATTTTTGTTCAATGCTGGTTATTTTTGGGGAGAAGAAAACCTTTGCAGTACGAGCCATCTTTAATGGTGTTGTACGATCCACATTTTGATGTCACAACTTTGGATGTCAATATGAAAATTTATAAAAACTTAGAAGCAAGTAAGCTTTGGTTGGCATTGTCATTTCGTCAATCGTTTTACGATCAAACTTCAGAAAATTGGAACTATTTATCACCAATTGTGGGAATAAATTATAAAAACTTTATGTTTGCTTATACTTATAAAGAACAACTCGGAAATTTGAGTTTTGTTCCCAAAGGAGGTTACCATCAATTGACATTGGGCTGGGATGTTTTTGTTAAAAAATCAAGATTGGCAGCCTGTCCGAATATCAACAATGCCTTGTTTGATTAAAATATAAGACCTATGATTATCAAAGCAGTTAGAGGACATGCTCCAAAATTTGGAACCGATTGTTTCATTGCTGAAAATGCAGTAATAGTTGGAGAAGTCAGTATGGGCAATCAATGTAGTATTTGGTACAATGCAGTATTACGTGGAGACGTTCATTTTATAAAGATGGGCGACAAGGTAAATATTCAAGACGGGGCTGTGGTACACGCAACTTTTCAAAAATCTCCCACAACGATAGGAAGTAATGTTTCTGTAGGTCACAATGCTATCGTACACGGCTGTACAATTCACGACAATGTTTTGATAGGAATGGGAGCCATTGTAATGGACGACTGCATTGTTGAAAGCAATTCGATTATTGCTGCTGGAGCTGTGGTCTCCAAAGGAACACACATAAAGTCGGGAAGTATTTACGGAGGCGTTCCAGCAAAAAAAATAAAAGATGTAAGCGAGGAATTACTACACGGTGAAATTCACAGAATCGCAGATAATTATATCAAATATTCGGGCTGGTTCAAAGAAGAAAGTGAACAGTAAAAAAGGGGGGCTTTAGTCTTGAAACTTGATTTACTGCAAAAATAAATGAGTATCCTTCTTCTTTTTTTTATTTTAAAACACTAAATAATTAGGTATTCTAAAATATTTATTTATTTTTGTCACTCAAGTCATTAACAAAAATGAAAAATAACAACACCTTTACAAGTTTCTTTTTTTTCTTCTTTTATTTTTATAAAAAGAAGTGAGACTTTCTGTGTGTTATCTAAAAATACAATAATAATTCAATGAAAGTCTCGAGAAATCGGGACTTTTTTTGTGTGTAGTAAAAACGAACAATGAAAATAGCCATTCAAGGAATAAAAGGGTCTTTCCATCATATAGTTGCTGAAAACTATTTTGGTGAAAATATCGAATTGGTAGAATGCATGACTTTTAGTGAAATGCCAGATTTGGTGCTAAACGAATCCGTGGATGCAGCAGTAATGGCTATTGAAAATTCAATTGCAGGAGCAATTTTACCCAACTATGCATTGATAGATGAAGCTGGTTTGAATATATCAGGAGAATACTACCTAGCGATCCATCAAAATTTTATGGCTTTAAAGGGACAAAAAATGGAAGCTATCAAAGCAGTGTATTCACACCCAATGGCACTGTTACAATGCCGGAAATTTTTGAGAGGTTACCCGCATATTACCCTTATAGAAGATAAAGATACCGCTGATGTTGCCAAAAGAATTCAAGAAGAACAATTAGAAGGGATAGGAGCAATAGCGAGTAAATTGGCAGCTAAAATTTACGAATTGGATGTGTTGGCATCAGAAATACAAACGATAAAAGACAACCATACACGTTTTGTGATTGTTCAAAAAAAAGAAAAAAACCAAGTTAAGAAACCGACGAAAGCTTCTCTTAAGTTTGTATTGAAAGATGAAAGTGGGTCCTTGGGAGAAGTACTGATGGAATTGGCAAAACACAAAGTGAATTTGTCAAAAATACAATCGTTGCCGATTATTGAAAAGCCATGGGAGTATGCCTTTTTTGCAGATTTGGTTTTTGAAGACTATCAAGAATACAAAAACGCATTAACAGATATCAAGGCAAAAGTGTCGAGTTGTAAAATACTTGGAGAATTTAAAAAAAATAAATAAAAAAGAGTGTAGAATAAAACAGTTTTAAAATAGGAAACGCATAACTGTATATCAAAAACACCAATCGCAAAGAAAATGATTTCAAAAGCAAACAGACTAAACGATGTCAAAGAATATTATTTCTCAATTAAATTAAGAGAGGTAGGGCAGTTGATTGCTGCAGGAAAACCAATTATTAGTTTGGGAATTGGAAGCCCTGATTTGAACCCTCCCAAGGAAGTTTTGGATGCAATTAAAGGTTCTTTAGGAGATGCAATGGCACATGGTTATAAAAGTTATCAAGGTTTACCAGAGTTGCGAAATGCAATGGCTTCTTTCTATAAAAACCATTTCAATGTAGTGATGAATCCAGCCAATGAAGTTTTACCGTTGATGGGGTCGAAAGAAGGAATCATGCACATATCGATGGCGTTTTTAAACGAAGGAGATCAGGTATTGATTCCTAATCCGGGATACCCGACTTATAGTTCGGTTACAAAACTAGTCGGAGCAGAAGCTATACATTACAATTTGACATCCGATTCTTCTTGGCTTCCAAACTATGAAGAAATTGAAAAAAATGATTTGTCAAAAGTGAAAATTATGTGGGTCAATTACCCACATATGCCAACTGGAACAAAAGCCTCCGATGCATTGTTTATTGAACTGATCGCTTTTGCGAAAAAGCATTCGATATTAATAGTGAATGACAATCCGTACAGCTTTATTTTAAATGAAAACCCTAAAAGTATTTTTCAATACGAAGGAGGAAAAGAGGTAGCGCTGGAACTGAATTCGTTGAGCAAGTCTTTTAATATGGCAGGATGGCGTGTTGGAATGGTGTTAGGGGCTGAACAATATTTGACAGAAGTTTTGAAAGTGAAAAGCAATATGGATTCAGGTATGTTTTATGGTATTCAAAAAGGAGCCATCAAGGCATTGGAACTCTCAAAGGATTGGTTTCAAGATTTGAACGCAATTTATGCCAAAAGAAGAACGATTACATGGAAGATTTTAGACGCTTTGAATTGTACATATAACAAAGAAAATGGAGGAATGTTTGTATGGGCAAAATTACCTGAAGGAATCACTTCTGAACAAATGACAGATAAAATGTTGTATGAGAAAGATGTGTTTTTAACTCCGGGAACTATTTTTGGATCGAATGGGGAAGGTTATATTCGACTTTCACTTTGTATCCAAGAAGAAAAATTAGAGGAAGTGCTTTTGAGAGTGCAATTAAAAAAATAGGATAAAAAAGAACAAAGTGAAAAACGAGAATCAACATACTCAGAAATCAGGGCTAATCAGTAATCAAGAGGTGGTTGTAATTGGTTTGGGATTGATAGGAGGCTCTTTGGCATTGGAACTTAAAAAACGTTTTGATTGGACGATTATTGGAGTCGATTCGAATGAAAATCATGCTAAAAAAGCATTGGAATTGGGTATTATTGATGAAATTGCTACTATTGACGCTGTAAAAGAGGCGGCTGTCGTAGTTATTGCAGTACCTGTCAATTACGCGCCACAACTGGCCTCCCAGATATTAGACCTGATAAAATCAGATGCGCTGGTCTTTGATGTAGGCTCTACAAAAGAAAACATCTGCAAAAATGTTGTAAAACATTCAAAAAGAGTTAATTTTGTCGCCGTTCATCCGATAGCAGGAACAGAATTTTCTGGACCAGAAGCAGCAATTTATGATTTGTTCGATGGGAAAGTGAATATTATCTGTGATCGTGAACTAAGTAGCAATGAGGCAATTGAGAAAACACTCGCTATTTTTGAAGGCTTACAAATGAGAACTATCTTTATGGATAGTGTTGAGCACGATAAACACATAGCCTATGTATCTCATTTGTCACATATAAGTTCTTTTATGTTGGGGAAAACAGTTTTGGAAATCGAAAAAGATGAAAAAAACATTTTTGACATGGCGGGCAGTGGATTTGAATCTACCGTTCGTTTGGCAAAAAGTTCTCCTAAGATGTGGTCACCTATTTTTGTAGAAAACAAAAAAAACGTATTGACTTCTTTGGATGAGTTTATTAAAAACTTACATGAGTTTAGGGAATTCATTGCAAGAGAAAAGACAGCTGATTTGGAAGCGGCAATGAAGGAAACAAATTACATCCGTGAAATTTTAAAAGGCATAAAGAAATAGTTACTTAAAATAATATAGAAAAAAGAATAATAATTACAACAATGGAGAATACAAAAGAATTCAGAACTTGGTTAGACGACATGCAATTGGACCACCCTTTGGTAATTGCTGGACCATGTAGTGCAGAAACAGAAGAGCAAGTGTTAAAAATTGCTCACGAATTGAAAGATACAGACGCAACTGTTTTTAGAGCAGGAGTTTGGAAACCAAGAACAAGACCAGGTGGTTTTGAAGGTGTTGGAGCAGTAGCTTTACCTTGGTTGCAAAGAGTAAGAAAAGAAACAGGGATGAAAATTGCTGTGGAAGTAGCAAACTTGGCGCATGTAAAGTTGGCTTTAGAAGCTGATGTAGATATTCTTTGGTTAGGGGCAAGAACAACAGTGAATCCTTTTGCTGTGCAGGAAATCGCTGATGCCTTGAATGGAACAGATAAAATTGTATTGGTGAAAAATCCAATCAACCCAGACCTGGCTTTGTGGCTTGGAGGTGTTGAGCGTTTGCATACAGCAAATATCAAAAAATTAGGGGTTATCCATAGAGGATTTTCTTCTTATAAGAAAACAAGTTATAGAAACGTGCCTCAATGGCAGTTGCCAATTGCGTTGAAACAACGTTTCCCTGATTTGCCAATTATCAATGACCCATCTCATATCTGTGGGAATAGAACAGGAATTCAAGAAATTTCTCAAATCGCATTGGACTTGAACTTCGAAGGGTTGATGATTGAAACACATGTGGATCCTGATAATGCTTGGTCAGATGCAGCACAACAAATTACTCCTGAACGTTTGGTAGAAATTATGGACGATTTAAAAGTTCGTGAACCAAAAGCAGAAGGAGAAGCTTTGGATCAATTGACAGGTTTGAGAGCTGAGATTGATGTTATTGACAAGCATATCTTAGATACATTGGCTGAGAGAATGAAAGTTGTTGAGCAAATAGGAGATATTAAAAAAGCAGATAATATTTCAATCTTACAAGATTCAAGATGGGCAGCTATTTTAGAGTCTGTAAAAAAAGAAGGAAATATAAGAGGGTTGAGCGAATCTTTTGTAGAATCTATTTTTAAAGCAATTCATCAAGAATCAATTAACCACCAAGAAACGATTGTTAGCGGAAAATAATTTTTGCAGACATTTTTTGAAGATAGAAATACCACGAAAACCTCATTATTTGAGAGCTTTGTGGTATTTTTGTTTATGGATAGTCTATAAGGATAAAGTAATATGACTGGAGTTGTTATCAAATCAACAGGAAGTTGGTATCTTGTAAGGACCAAAGAAAACACAATTTGCAAATGTAGAATTCGTGGTAAGTTTCGCATGCAAGGAATCAAAAGTACCAACCCTGTCTCTGTTGGAGATTTGGTTGATTTTGAATTGGAAGCTCAAAAAGGAACAGGAGTCATTACGAATATTCATGAAAGGAAAAATTATATTGTACGTAAGTCGGTGAACCTTTCCAAACAAACACATATTCTAGCTTCGAATATCGATTTGGCATTTTTAATAGTTACCATAGACAACCCACCAACTTCCACAAGTTTTATCGATCGGTTTTTAGTTGCTGCAGAGGGGTATCATATTCCCGTAGTACTTTTGTTTAACAAGGTAGATACCTTTAACGAGGAAACGTCGAGTGTACAGGAAGAATTACGCGAAATATATGAAGATATTGGTTATCACTGTATTGATATTTCAGCGCAAGAAGGAATAAACATAAATGAGGTTAAGTCTTTAATGAAGAGCAAGGTAAGTCTGTTTTCTGGACATTCAGGAGTAGGGAAATCGACTTTGGTGAATACCATTGAACCAGGTTTGAATTTAAAAACTCTGGAAATATCAGAGCAACATAAACAAGGACAGCACACCACCACTTTTGCCGAAATGCATCCGCTATCTTTTGGGGGGTATATCATTGATACTCCAGGAATCAAAGGTTTTGGAATGGTTGATTTTGAAGAAGAAGAAATTGCAGGATTGTTTCCTGAATTCTTTGAATTGAAACAGGATTGTAAATTTCACAACTGTAGGCATATTGATGAACCAAAATGTGCTGTAAAAAAAGGCTTGGAAAATGATATCATTGCTCCTTCAAGGTATTTTAGTTATTTGCAAATGGTAAAAGGAGAAGAAGAACATTTTCGTCAAGATATCTATGGAAAAAAGCCTTAAGTGTTTAATATAGAGTTTTAAGCTTTAAAAAGTAACTTTATTTAACATTAAAAAAAATGAAAATAGTATTACAAAGAGTTTCCAAAGCCTCAATTTCAATAGGAGGAGAAATCTTTTCCGAAATCCAAAAAGGTTTGTTGGTTTTGGTGGGAATTGAGGAGGCCGATTCGCAAGAAGACATTCGTTGGCTTTCAAATAAAATATGTAATATGAGAGTTTTCAATGATGCAAATGATATAATGAATCTTTCAGTACGAGACGTAAATGGACAAATTTTAGCAGTGAGCCAATTTACCTTACAGGCGAGTACGAAAAAAGGACACCGCCCTTCTTATATAAAGGCTGCAAAGGCAGAAGTATCGATTCCTTTGTACCAAGAATTTGTCAACCAGTTACAAGTCGATTTGGGAAAGGAAATAGCGACAGGTGTATTTGGAGCGGATATGAAAGTTGCACTTATAAATGACGGTCCGGTAACTATTTGTATAGATTCAAAAAATAGAATTTAGCTTTTGTTTTTAGTCTGTTGGGAGTGAAAAAAGAGGCATTAGGAACTCAATTCATTATAGGGTATCCAATTTGTGTTAATAACTTAGGGTAGTTTGATTTCTCTTAAACTGCATCATCAAATAATCCATTAAGCAAATAGGCTAACTATGTAAAAATTCCTATCTTCGTTCTATGCTTTCAAAAAAGACAAAATACGGATTAAAAGCGCTTACATTTTTAGCGAAAAGAAATGAGAATTGCCCTGTGCAAATCTCAGAAATATCCAAAGCAGAAAATATATCACATAAATTTTTGGAGAGTATTTTGTTGACACTTCGAAAAGCAGGTCTCTTAGGTTCCAAGAAAGGAAAAGGGGGAGGATATTATCTATTAAAATCTGCCGACGAGATTAAAATGACCGAAGTCATTCGTGTTTTGGAAGGTCCTATTGCTATGGTACCTTGTGTTAGTTTGAATTTTTATGAAAAATGTGACGACTGTCCTGATGAAAATGCTTGCTCCGTCCATAAATTAATGATTCAAGTCCGTGACAATACCCTGAGTGTTTTACGAAATACGACCTTGGCAGATTTGACAATTCAATAAAATTATTTTTAAAGCCTACTAAATCACTAGGGGATATAAGGATTCCGGTGTTTATCGATTTGTTCAGCGAAAAATTTAATATAAAAATGTTGTCAGTTTGTAAGGAATGCTTTACTTTTGCGAACTAATCCTAGTAATCCGATAGGGTAATAGAATTAAAAAAGAAAATAGAATAGATAATGTTAGTAGATCAGCTAAATAAAAACAAGAAGAATCAGAGTTACCAGCAGGCGATAGCCTCTGATAAGCCAATTCGTAGTGTTGTAAAAGCAATTAGTTGGAGAGTTGTAGGAACAATCGATACTTTGATTGTTTCTTTGTTTATCACAGGAGAAATGAAAACAGCTTCTGCCATTGCTGGAGTGGATTTTGCTACAAAAATGATTTTATATTTCTTTCACGAAAGAGTATGGAACACAATTAAATGGGGAAGGTAATGAATACACAATATACAGAAATACAATTACAAGAAATCAACGATTCTTTGCAAGGGAAAACACCGCAAGAAATTGTTGCTTGGGCTTTGGAGAATTCTAAGAACCCAGTAATTACAACGAATTTTAGACCGTACGAAGGGTCTATTTTACATTTAACAACTGCTCAAAAAGAAGATTTGAAAGTGATATGGTGTGATACAGGGTATAACACTCCGAATACTTACCGCCATGCTGAAGAATTGATTGCACAGTTGGGATTGGATATTCATTTGTATGTTCCAAAACAAACATCTTCGCATAGAGATGTGGTGATGGGAATTCCTCAAATTGAAGATCCGATGCACAAAGTGTTTACAGAACAAGTAAAGTTGGAGCCTTTTAAAAGAGCGATGGTAGAACATCAACCTGATTTGTGGTTTACCAACCTAAGAAAAGGACAAACTGCTTTTAGAGATAGTATTGATATTGTGTCGCAAGGAGCTGATGGCGTGTTAAAAGTAAGCCCTTTTTATGATTGGACAGATGAACAATTGGATGCCTATAACGAAGCAAATGAAATTCCAAACGAATTCAAATATTTTGATCCGACAAAAGTGCTAGGAAATAGAGAATGTGGATTACATGCTTAAATAAATTACGAATTACGATTTTTGATTTAGGAAATAAACAATTATACCCTTCGACAAACTCAGGGTAAACGATTAAACAATAAAAAATGAGTACAATATTAAATTCCAACGCTTTAGAGAACGAAGCCATCTATATAATGAGAGAGGTTGCGGCGCAGTTTGAGAAACCTGTGTTGTTGTTTTCAGGAGGGAAAGATTCTATTACCTTGGTAAGATTGGCACAAAAAGCTTTTTACCCAGCAAAAATTCCTTTTCCTTTTCTACATGTAGATACGGGACATAATTTTCCGGAAACAATTGAATTTAGAGATCGTTTGTGTAAAGAACTTGGAGTAGAGTTGATTGTACGTAATGTACAAGATAACATCGATTCTGGAAAAGTACAAGAAGAATCAGGAAAATATGCAAGTAGAAATATGCTGCAAACTGAAACTTTATTGGATGCAATTGAAGAATTTGGTTTTGATGCAGCTATTGGAGGTGCTCGTAGAGATGAGGAAAAAGCCAGAGCTAAGGAACGCATATTTTCTGTAAGAGATGATTTTGGAGGATGGGATGAAAAAAACCAACGCCCAGAATTATTTGATTTGTTAAATGGGAAAATTGACTTGGGTCAAAATGTACGTGTATTTCCAATTTCAAATTGGACGGAACTAGACGTTTGGTCATATATCGAAAAAGAAAATATTGAAATCCCATCTATTTATTTTGCACACTTGCGTAAAATTTTTGTGAGAGATGGTATGATTTGGTCTGCTGATGATGACGTTGTTTATAGAGAAGAAGACGAATTAGTAGAAGAAAGAATGGTGCGTTTTAGAACCGTTGGAGATATGAGTTGTACTGCTGCCGTTTTATCAGAAGCAGTGGATATAGCAAAAGTGGTGGAAGAAATTAGAGATTCATCAATTTCTGAAAGGGGAGCGAGAATTGACGACAAACGTTCAGAAGCAGCTATGGAAAAGAGAAAACAACAGGGATACTTTTAAAATTTTCTTTAGAAAATTTTGCCTTTAGCTTTTGGCGGTGAGCCTTTAGCAGAATAATAGAAAAGAATACAAATTAGGCCAATAGCCAAAAGCTAACAGCCAACAGCCAAATAAGAATGGAAGTTTTAAAAATAGCAACAGCAGGAAGTGTAGACGACGGAAAAAGTACGTTGATAGGACGAATTTTGTACGATACAAAATCATTGACTGACGACAAATTAGAAGCAATAGAACGCAGTAGCAAACAAAAAGGATTCGATTATTTAGATTTCTCTTTGGCAACTGATGGTTTGGTAGCAGAAAGAGAACAAGGAATCACAATCGATGTAGCACATATCTATTTTTCAACCGAAAATAAAAGTTATATCATTGCTGATACACCGGGTCATGTGGAATACACAAGAAACATGGTTACAGGAGCTTCTACTTCGCAAGCAGCGATTATTTTGGTCGATGCCCGTAAAGGAGTTATCGAGCAAACTTATCGTCACTTTTTCATCAATAATTTGCTGAAAGTAAAAGACATTATTGTCGCTGTAAATAAAATGGATTTGGTTGATTTTTCAGAAGAAAAATTCAATGCAATAAAAGAAGAAATTACAGCATTGGCAGCACGTTCAGATTACAAAGGACAAAATATTACATTTATTCCGGTAAGTGCTTTGAAAGGAGACAATGTAGTGAACAAGTCAGACAAAACGCCTTGGTATAATGGTGAAACTATGTTAGAGCACTTGGAAGGTTTGGACGCACAAGATGTGTATGAAATATCACAAGCACGTTTGCCTATTCAAACAGTTATTCGCCCTAAAACGGAAGAATTTCATGATTTCAGAGGTTATGCAGGAAAACTGTATGGAGGTTCTTTAAGTGTAGGAGATGAGGTTACAGTGTTGCCTTCAAAGACATCTTCAAAAATTAAAGAAATTTATCATTTCGACAAAACATTTGAAACCGCAGAAAGAGGGTCTTCTGTAAATATTACTTTGGAAAATGACATCAATATTTCAAGAGGCGATTTGTTGGTGAAATCTTCTGAATTACCAAAAGAAGCCAAACAAATTGAAGCAAAAGTTTGTTGGATGGATGCTAAAAACCTCGTGCCAGGAACAAAATATTTGATTCAACATGGAGCAAATAGAGTGGTGGCAAAAATTGGAGATGTTCAAAAAGTTATTAAAACAGATTTTTCAGGAGAAGATGAAGTAGCCAATAAATTGACAATAAACGATATTGGAGTGGTAAATATCAAATTAGCCAAGCCATTATTTTATGATTCGTATGCGGATAACAAAGCAAACGGGTCCTTCATTTTAATAGATGCACAAACAAACAATACCTCCGGAGTAGGATTTATACAGTAAAAAATAAATAAAGAACAAAAGACCAAAGACGAAAGTTTGAGGTAAAAAATATAAAACAAAAACGTCTTAAGTGAGGGGAAGGTAGAAAGGAAACTTTCAACTTTATGACTTTCGACTTTCGACTTCAAAATTCATTTTGGTATGCAGAGTTTTAGATCAGAAATAGAAAATCCAATCGTTGAAAAAGACATCATCGATTTGGCAGATAAAATTCAAATGTTCCATGAAGGAAGTATTGATGAAGAAAAATTTAGAAGCCTACGTTTGGCACGTGGGGTTTATGGACAGCGCCAGTTTGGAGTGCAAATGATTCGTATCAAATTGCCTTATGGTAAGGTGACGAGTGATCAGTTGCACCGAATTGCAGATGTGTCAGATGAATATTCTAGAGGACGTTTGCATATCACAACACGTCAAGACATTCAAATTCACTACGTAAGTTTGGATAGAACTCCAGAATTATGGGCAGAATTAGAGAAAAGTGATATCACATTACGTGAAGCTTGTGGAAATGCAGTAAGAAACGTTACGGCTTCTGAAACGGCAGGAATTGATAAAAACGAACCTTTTGATGTATCACCATATGCACATGCGGTTTTTCAATTCTTTTTAAGAAATCCTATTTGTCAAGAATTAGGACGTAAGTTTAAAGTTTCTTTCTCAGGAACAGATGACGATACGGCTTTGAGTTTTATGCATGATATAGGTTTTATTGCAAAAACAAAAGTAATCAACGGAGAAGAAGTAAGAGGATTTAAAGTAATGTTGGGAGGAGGTCTTGGATCTCAACCTCGTTTTGCAGATGTGGCTTTCGAATTTTTAGAAACTAATAAAATTATTCCTTACATGGAATCTATTTTACGTGTTTTTGATAGATACGGAGAGCGTTCTAAAAGAGCCAAAGCTCGTTTGAAATTTTTCATCAAAGACGTAGGTCTTGAAGAATTCAATAAAATTGTAGCCTTGGAAACCAAAGCTTTGTCCAATCAAACCGTTGAAATTGCTCCAGAAGGATTTGATACACCAGATGTTTCAGGAATTATTGCTCCAGAAGTATCTGTGAACGAGACGGATTTCGCAGCATGGAAAGAAAGCAATGTAATTGCTCAAAAGCAAGAAGGGTTATTTGCTATTGGAGTGAAAGTAAATATTGGAGATTTTTATACAAAAGAAGCTAGGATTTTAGCTGACTTAATCAGGGATTATGCCGGAGACGAATTACGTTTGACCTTACGTCAAAATATTTTGATTCGTCACGTGCGAGAAGATTTATTACCATTTTTCTACCAAGAATTGAAAAAATTAGGAATGGTTGATTTGGGATATGAATCTATTCAAGATGTAACCGCTTGTCCAGGAACAGATACTTGTAACCTGGGAATTGCAAGTAGTACAGGGATTGCAGATGAATTAGGAAAAGTGTTGAGAGCAGAATACCCTCAGTTTGCAGATAACAAAGATTTAATGATTAAAATTTCTGGTTGTATGAATGCCTGTGGACAGCACAATATGGCAAACATTGGTTATCAAGGAATGTCAGTAAAATCTGGAAAATTGGTAGCACCAGCCTTGCAAATATTATTGGGAGGTGGTATTATAGGAGATGGTCAAGCACGTATTTCTGATAAAGTGATAAAAATACCAAGTAAAAGAGGACCAGAATCTTTGCGATTGATATTGAATGACTTTATCAAAAATGGAGGAGGAAAAGACTTCTTGAACTATTACCTAGAAAAAGGAGAGAAATATTTTTACGATTACCTAAAGCCATTATCAGATGTTACCAATTTGGTAGATTCAGACTTTATTGATTGGGGGAATGAAGAAAAATATGAAAAAGCCGTAGGTATTGGAGAGTGTGCCGGTGTGGTAATTGATCTAATTGCGACATTATTAGTAGACAGTAAAGATAAAATTGCCAATGCAAAAGCATCCCTTGAAGAAGGAAAATTGTCAGATGCAATTTACTATTCGTACAGTTCTATTGTTAATACTGCAAAAGCGTTGTTGACAGCAGAAGGAAAGAAAACAAACACACACAATAAAATTATTTCTGATTTTAATGAAGTATTTGTGGCAGAAGGAAAAATTAATCTAGGTTCGGATTTTGAAACATTTATTTATCAAATCAATCAAAACGAACCTTCACAAGAGTTTGCAACGCATTATTTGGCAGAAGCAGACAAATTCTACAATTTGGTAGAAGAATTTAGAGCAGCGGAATTAGTTGAAGCGTAAAGCTTTCTTAAATTGGGAGTTGCTGTCAGGGCAACTCCTGATTTTAAAACAATAAAATGAATAAACAACCTAAATTGACCCTTGTAGGAGCAGGACCAGGAGATCCCGAATTGATTACTTTGAAAGGAGTGCGTATTTTGGAGGAAGCAGATGTTGTCTTGTACGATGCTTTGGCAAATGAAGCGTTATTAAAGCATGCGAAAAATGCTGAAAAAATCTTCGTGGGAAAAAGAAGAGGTATGCATAAGTTTATTCAAGATAAAATTCAAGACCTAATTGTTGAGCACGCCTTGCAAGGCAAACATGTTGTTCGATTAAAAGGAGGAGATCCCTTTATTTTTGGGAGAGGTTCGGAAGAATTGAAGTACGTAGTTGCCAAAGGAATCGAAATAGACATTGTTTCAGGCGTTACTTCAGCTATTGCAGCACCCGCAAGTTTTGGGATTTCTTTGACGCAGAGAGGGGTAAATGAAAGTTTTCGAGTAATTACGGGAACACGTTCTGATTTGAAATTAAGTGAAGACGTAGAAGCTGCAGCGAGCTCAAATGTGACCATTGTGGTTTTGATGGGGATGAGCAAGATTGAAAAAATTGTGAACACCTTTAAAGCAAAAGGGAAAAACGATATTCCTGTAGCGATAATTGAAAACGGAACAAAAAAAGAAGAACGATTGGTAGTAGGGACAATTGCTACTATTTTAGGAATTGTCAATGAAAAACAATTGTCAAACCCGGCGATAATTGTCATCGGAGAAACAGTAAAAGAAAGCGAAGACCTGTACACACAATTAGCAATTCAAAAAGGAAAGATACTGTAATGCAAAATCAATTGTATCCCATTTTTTTAAAGGTAACTGAACTGAATACATTGATTGTAGGAGGTGGGAATGTTGCGTTGGAAAAATTAACATTTCTTTTAAAATCAAGCCCTGAAGCAAAGGTACAAATGGTGGCTCCTTTTTTTAGAAAAGAAACAATTGCCTTGGCAAATAAAAAGGGTGTTGAAATGATTGTGGAACCTTATCATGAAAAATTCTTGCAAGACAAGCATATTGTCATTGCAACAACAGATGAGGATTTAGTAAATAAACAAGTTCATTCAGACTGTAAAAAAAGAAATATTTTGGTGAATTTGGCAGACAATCCTCCGTATTGCGATTTTTATATGGGAGGCATCGTAACCAAAGGGAATGTAAAAATAGCCATTTCTACCAATGGGAAGTCACCGACAATGGCAAAACGATTGCGACAGTTTTTCGAAGAAGTGATACCAGAAAACATCAATGAACTCGCTGAAAACCTGAATAAATATAGGGAAACGATAAAGGGAGACTTCGAGCAAAAAGTAGAAACTTTAAATGAGTTTACAAAGAGTTTGGTGTCTAAAGAAAATAAAATTAATTAATGTAAGGTAAAATAGTATTTTATTACGATTTTTGCCAAGATAAAAAAGAGTACAAAAATGATTAAAACAGATATATTAATAATTGGAGCCGGACCAGTAGGAATGTTTGCCGTTTTTGAAGCGGGGTTATTAAAGTTGCGTTGCCACCTTATTGATGCTTTGGCAGAACCAGGAGGACAATGTTCAGAAATATATCCTAAAAAACCGATTTACGATATTCCAGCATATCCAGAGATTTTAGCTGGAGATTTGATTAAAAACTTAGCAGATCAAATAGCGCCTTTTGAGCCTACCTATACTTTGGGGGAAAGAGCAGATACTATTGAAAAGTTGGAAGACGGTACTTTTGTGGTAACCACAAACAAAGGAACGAAACACAATGCGCCTGCAGTATTTATTGCTGGTGGTTTGGGATCTTTTGAGCCTCGTAAACCGCCTATCAAAGAAATCGTTGATTTCGAAGACAAAGGTGTTGAGTACATTATCAAAGATCCAGAAATCTATAGAGGGAAAAGAGTTGTAATTTCAGGAGGTGGAGATTCTGCCTTAGATTGGTCTATCTTTTTAGCCGATGTGGCTGATGAGGTGTCTCTTGTGCATAGAAGAAAGGACTTTAGAGGAGCTTTGGATTCTGTAGAAAAAGTTGCAGAATTGGCAAAAGAAGGAAAAATTAATTTGATTACCGATGCTGAAGTAAAAGAAATTCACGGAACAGATAAAGTGGAATCCGTGATGATTAAACATAAAACTGATGGTGATATTGTGAAAGAATGCGATCACTTTATACCGTTGTTTGGATTGTCTCCAAAATTAGGACCTATTGCAAATTGGGGATTGGAAATTGAGAAAAATGCTATAGTAGTGAACAATGCGTTGGATTATGGAACCAATATCCCAGGAATTTTTGCCATTGGAGATGTGAATACATATCCAGGGAAATTGAAGTTGATATTGAGTGGTTTTCATGAGGCAACCATTGCTGTTCAATTTGCCTACAATATTATCAATCCGGGAAAAAGATATGTGATGAAGTATACGACGGTAAATGGAGTTACAGGGTTTGATGGAGAAAAGAAAGAAGCAAAAAAAGCAGTTGTTAAAAGTATAGGATAATTTATTTATTTAGTAAAAGTTCAGTTTAGATTGATAAAATAAAGATTCAAATTGTACTTTCTAAATCAATAATCGTAAATAATTAAGATGTCAGATATCAAAGTAAAAATTACCGACAGAGAAGGAATTGTACATGAATTAGATGCCCCAACCGATATGGGGATGAATATCATGGAATTGTGTAAAGCTTATGAGTTGCCTGTGGAAGGTACTTGTGGAGGAATGGCAATGTGTGCTTCTTGTCAATGTTATGTAAACTCGGATCATGATTTGCCAGAAAAAGGAGATGCAGAAGAAGATATGTTGGATCAAGCGTTCTATGTAGAAGACAACAGTCGTTTGGGATGTCAATTACATATAACTCCGGAAATGGATGGTTTGGAAATTGAATTGGCTCCTGAAAGTGAAGTTTAAACGAAAGTTTATTGATAATAAAGAAAAGACTGGTTGTTTTAATAGCCAGTCTTTTTTTAGTGGATTTTTTTAATGAATCCCTTGAATGTTTCTGTCTTGGTTTCGCCTTTAATTACAGAAATATAGGGCATTATATTTCCTTCGGGTTGTCCATACTCAACTAATATACCACCTTGTCTATTTACATTAAGCTGAAAAGTTGATAAATGCATTTTATCTTTGTCGAATTTTAGTTTGTAAGAACAGTCATTGATCCATTCGATTTTTGCAAAAAGAGAGTCTCCATTTGGAGAAATTTGAATTTGAGAATTGTCCAATCTTTTTAATTTATAGGGATTGCTGAATGTGGAATCAGAAGAAATTAAGTAATCACCTGTTTTAAAATCGGTACAATTGTTTTTTTTATGGCAAGAATAGAGTGTGAAAAAAAGAATTGTAACTGCAGCTAAAAATGATTTGGTCATAATAATGGGGTATTTTTTTGGGGATAAAGATATTAAAACTCAATTAGACCAACTATTTTTATTAAAAATAATAAAGTGTCTTACAGGTGTTTTCTAAGAAAGATAAAAGTAGATTAATGAGTAGAGAAGTGAATGGGTTAAGCTGGTTCGTTTTTTTTTATTTTTTTGCACAAGAGCAATTTAATTGTAAATACTTGTAACTAAGGAGTTAAAGGTATTGGCAAAAAAAAAGATTAAAAAAAGGCAAAAAAGTTATTGTCAAA
>JAMKCH010087771.1:0-59276 GCA_023653785.1 Ophioderma brevispina | reverse complement strand
TTGCAAAAGGATGTTTACCTAAAAATAAGATGCAATCTTTGTAATCTAACAGATAATTGCAGACCATTTAATGCAAAGATGAAAAAAAAATGCAAATTCAATGTAATATTTGGGGAACAACCCAATCGTCGAGCGACTTCTTTCACTGCTACACCTACGTCAAACCAATTGCCATACACGCTGAGCAACAGCTATACTCGCCATGTTTAAATCTGGAACAGAAGAAGACTGGCACGGGGGTAACAGGGGTCACTTGTCAGATTTTCCTTGTTGGAGGTGGAGATTTCCCAGTAAGCAGGTAAAAAGGGCTGATTTAGCATGATTTTTCGGCTTTTATCCCGGTCAAAGTTCTCAGGGTGGCAACGTTCCCCCTGCCCTCCCTCTCCCCCACCCCACCCGCCTGTTACGGTATTATTGACTGCGTAGCTAATACTAATAAAGCCAGCTGTGTAGTCCTAATAATTTTGGACTAGATACAAAATGGATTGACATTCTACCTTTTAAAGCGTGATCAAACCAGTACATTGGAGCAATGCTATCTGCAACTTTTTATTAGTCTTCCGCCTCAAAGAGGATGGAAGACTATTAATTTAGTGGCTGTCCGCTTGGAGGTCGTTCCGTGCGAAATTGTTTTCCATGTTGCCAAAATTACCTTTGTTCGCATTATACTGGACACTTTTTTTCATTCAAATGAGGTTCGTGTTGGTATGCGTGATTGGATTTCTATATTCTATAATTTTCGCACAAGATGGACAGAAGAGCATCCTCTGTCATTTGCATTAGGGATTTTGTTGAAATCATGAGTTTCTATTTCATTAATTAAGGATAATGTTGGGGGGGGGACTTAAGACTTGTGATACCTGTATATATTGTATTGCCAATCACTTGTTTATTTATTTATTTTTTTTTTCATTTTTTATTTTGTTCTCTTTTGTTTTTGAATCCATCTCAAAAATATTTCAGTCAAACAAAATATAGGAATGTCAGTTGCTGTATGATTACAAGTTTACTTGTGATACCAACATTTTAAGTTCAACATGTGACCTCTTTCATCTTATCTGACGTCGCCCCTTTAAATTACGATCACGCTTCCATTCATCACTAAGTACACAGTGAAATTGGCACTAAATTGGATGTGGGTCTAGGCAGACGCTGGTTAATTATCTGACATGTCGTGATTTAGAAATCTTGTTAAGGTTCTTATAAAGTTTTGGAAATGAAATATGTTGATTGATCTCAACAAATTAATGTTTTGACATTAAAATAGCCGGCATTTGTCAATGTGGCATTGGCCATGGTGAAATTCAATGCTACAGTTTTGGTGTTGAGTCGATGATATTACCTAGATTTAGTTTTACATAAGCAAACATTTTGCCATATACGTTATTAAAATGTCATAAAAATAATAAAATGTCCGTTTCAATTCATCATGTTTCCAATGTTACTGAATATCCAGCGTGGTCACGTTTTAACCTGTATTTATCTTTTCTTGTTATGTAGACTGGCGCAGTCTTGGTTGTTAGTGGTTTTTGTGACTCTAGTGTTGTGAAGCAGGAGTGGCGGTAGTTCGAAGCTGTAAAATGGAATGGTTGCGATGACCTGTAGCTGTTGCCTCAGAGCTTCCCAGCGCCTATTTTCTTAAAGACCTTTCATTGTCGTCATAGTTGTTCCTAGCGTCACGTTGTCTCCAACAACATTTGTAGTTTTTAGGGTTTCTTGTTTAAGCTTTTATGATCTATTTATCTGTATTCCATGTACTTAAAGCAATTGTTTGAAGAGCGCCCCTACTTTCCCAAATATTTTGAGATTTTTGGCACTTCATCATGGACGGACAAAACTTAGCATTTCCAGCTCTACGGTTAAGTATAATCGGGGATCACAATTCTAATTACAAAATCGCTTATTTTATGATAAATACGCAGGTATAGTTTACTGGACAATTACCAACATCTCACGACTGCGCAAAAATATCAAATTTTGAAAATTGGGGGCGCTCTTCAAAATGTGCTGTTATTGGTTTAATTTTATTCTTTTTCTTATTTTCCAGATTTTTCGTTTGACCCCTAGACCAAACTGGAAGGCCAGGCTCATAAATTAATTAATGTTACATATGGGATATCATGATAGTGAAAACACATTTTAAGAAATAAGTTGATGAAGTGTTTGAAGAGACACTGGCACATTTATAAGGAATTTCATACACCACTTCGGCTGTCTTCAAGGGGTCTCGTTTGTCTTTAGGATGAACGAGTAAATTGCTCAGAGTCTTAAGGGGCTTCATGGACGTTGAGAAACCAAGTTTCTTAAAAATTCTGGACAGTTTATCGGAGAGACCTTCAACATATGGGATGACGACAAGACATTTCGTCATGTGAGTGCAGCAAAGTCGTATCTGCATTTTCATGATTTTACAGGAGAAGCATTTTGTGTTTCATTCTTTTGTGACTTTTCAAATGAAAATAATTCTTACACACGATAAAAATATATTTTTTTAAAGTATCTTATACATATTTCATTTCCCACTTAAGTCGACTAATTAAGAAGTAATTGGCTAATTAAAATGGCGTACACACATGATTTCCCGTGTCGTGCAACAAAGTCGTATCTACCAGTTACGACTTTGTTGCACTCAACAGAAATTCAATTTTGAGTGCAACAAAGTCGTATCTACACCAAAATAGGCCTATTTAGCTTAATAACTCTGCAATAAATTGAGACTGTCACCTGAAATGTATATCAAATTAAGCGTAATGATCTCCTTTTTCATATTATACAAATAACTCAATTTCGCCAAAAATGTCAGTTACGACTTTGTTGCACTCACATGACGATTTGTTCTTACTTCTGTTATCCTTGTTTATTGTTTTCACTTTACGACGACCTTTGTCTTCTTTAACCTTGTTTATCGACCACTGCGGGTAACCACATGCTACTAATGCTTGACTGATGTTGTTGTCTTCCTCTAATCTGCCTTGCTCCTCTGTGATAATACTGTCCTTTCTGTCCAATAAGGTTCTTACCACCACAAGCTTCTGATGTAGCGGGTGATGCGATTGAAACTGGAGATATTGATTGGTGTGTTTAGGTTTACGGTAAATGCTCGATCAGCTTGAATGTACCGTCTTCTTTGCGAGTGATCCGAGTGTCTATAAGAATAGAAGGCTGTCCTCTGACTCTTCCTCATGTAAATTTTATGCTGCCTGTAGGGTCGACTTGATTGAGGTGATTGGTAAGATTTTCCGCCTCCCCTTTCTTGATGATCTCCAACACATCGTCGACGTATCTTTTCCAGATTTTACGCCTGCATGATTTGGGAGCTGTTGCAATGGCTTTCTCCTCCAACCATTTCATGAATAGATCCACGGCAATAGGGCTGAGTGGGCTATCCTAGCTGCTCCTTGCAGATAACTCCTTTGGAGGTAAAGGTCGTCGACTAAGAGTCTGGTTCTCTTGTGGAGGCTTTTGTCCTGTTCAAGCTTTTCATGAATGATGGCCAGCGTGAGCTCAATCGGTGTATTTGTGAACAGGGGCACAACATCATGAGAAAGCAACATTTCATCGTCAGGTATGGTGCTCACAGTTGAGCACATGATGTAGTAGAGGAGCTAGCTAAGATATGTATGCACTTCATTTAGGAGAGGATAACTGAACTGTTTTAGACTAATATGAACCCTAGGAACAACTTGTGATATGTGCCAAAATTGATATCCGGGGCGAAAGGCCTGATTTTCGCCAAATTCAAAATGGCCGCCAAAATCAAATAGCCTACTAGGATTCTTAAGGTCGCTTAGAACAAGCGAAATAATTGTTTTTGTCAATACAATATTAAGATAAAAGCAACACAGAGATCATTTAAAAATTGTATTTTAATATTGTTAACATGTTTCAAATCCAAGATGGCAGTCAAAATGGCCGCCAAAACATTTAAAATCTACAAAATTGGCAATATATGTGTTCAGAAATACTTGTGGCTATTTTGAGGATATATGTTTCAAATTTGAAAGAAAATGTCTGGGCAAAGTAATTCTAGGCCATATTATCACATTGTATCTGCTCCTTTTTGTATATGTAAATTTCTGTCATCTTGATGTATTGCTGAATAAATTGAATATGAATTGAATATAATAAAAATATGAATAAAAATGATTCATCACAATTTGAACATACAAATTCCAAAATCTGAATGCGAACGTTAGAAATTGTATATCAAATTACATTCATTGTCCCTACCATAGCATGTTACATATTACCTCATATTCAAATTGTTATGGATCAAAGATTCGAAGCATTTTGCATTTCAAAGGGGGGTCTTATAACTGGTGTTTAATGATACCCAATGCAGATAATGTTGTGGGTATAGGGTATGAGACCATAGCTACAGGATGGATACAAGCCCATGCCATGATGGCTATGAATATAGGTATGACTATGGGTAGGCATATGGGTCCAGCATGTGACCACAGAATGGTATGGATATGAGTTAAGGTACAAGACTATGGGTACAGGTACACATTTATACCCGGGTATGGGTACTACATGTATTACACAGTACGCATGCTTTAGTGAGTAAGGTGACTGTGCCTTTGACGGTTTATTCATCCATGATCTTTGGTGGGCCAACTGCCCAAACCAGCATATTCCATGTAAACAACTGAACTTGTTTTTGTCTAAAGAAAATCAACAACAAATTTCAAGCAAATTACACAGGTTCAAGTATACATCATTCTCAAGTCTTGGTGGCGGGAGTACATCATCATCATTATTATTGCCATCGTAATCATTGTCATCTTCATCATCAACAAGATTACGAAGACTGCAATTTTGCAAAGTACTCATACTCGTACTCATGCAAAAGTACTCGTACTCATACTCGTACTCGGGATTTAAAATTTTGCTGTACTCATACTCGTACTCAGACCAAATACTCGTACTCATACTCAGGGTCAAGTACTCGTACTCATACTCGTACTCAGAAAAAGTACTCATACTACAAGTCTGTCCTCATGTGCATACAGTACGTGTCTTAGCCAGGCCCTCTTCTCTCTTTTCTAGGCTAATATGAAACTAGTAGGGGAGCACCACATGTGAAGGTGGATCCTCTGCTGTAAAGAGAAGCCCCTTATATTATTAAAGGTTATGGTCCCCTCTACAAAATTCAAGAGGGCTTCCCTGCTCAAATGTCACATAAGCGTCTGAAATCCAAGATGGCCGCCAAAATCAAACAAAATGACTACCCCCTGTATTGTGAAAAATTAAAGTTGCACAAATTACATAACAAAGTTACCCAATTGATTTGATTGGTCAAAAGGATAAAAAAGTCAATGGTTTTTATATATCAGTACAGTCTGGAAATAGAGATATGGGGCAAAAGGTCAGTGCACTTTTTGATACAGGCTCACATATTTTAATTACACAGGTTTGGTCAATGTGTCATCTTTTAAATAGGAAAATTAGATATTTTAGATATGGTAATTTATACTTCAGTTACTGAAGTAGTAAGGAACCATAGAAAACATGGTAAATATTAAAGGTGCAACAAGAGATTTCACATTATAGGTGTCACTAAAAATGTGAAAATTCTGAAAAAGCTTGCCCCCCCCCCACCTCCACTGGTTACGCCACTGAATTCAGCCTATTTTTATATTGAAATTAAGCAAATCAAAATTGCCTTTTGTTTGGGTCTTATCTATATGAACTCACTACATAATTATGACACAATATATGTATGCCCCAAAATCTCTTATTGCACCTTTAAGCATTTTTAAAGAGTGCTTTGGTCCTTGACCATTGACTTTAATACCTTGCAGGGATGTAGCCAACCAGAATGCAAAAAGCAATATTCATTGTTTTAAGTAGAAAATTTTATTAATCTTTTCCCTTATGCAAAAGCTACAAATTTTTAAGTACAAATGTATTTGAAAACAGTGGTGGTGCTAGGGAAAACTTCCGACTTTACCCTCAATTATCCACTGGCCTTCCCCTCCCCCTTCCTCCCAGAAAAATATGAACATTTTCACTTTTTTAGACAAAAATGGCAGATTTGTTCGAGAATTTCATGAAAAATTAATTTTGATTTTTAAGCATATTGCATAATTTCCCTTCTAGAAATATTTATGTTGCCCGCAACCAAATTCACTTTGTCCAACAATACCCCCGCGCTGTTTGGAAATGCTCATGCTTTTCATTTGAAACATTAAAAACATTCTACCCTGCCACCATCTCCCCTGGGGGTGGGGGGTCTTGGATTTTGGTCGGGTACTAGCTGCAAATGCGGGACTACCGCTATAGTATCAAATTCACAATAATCAAGTTCTAGTCCCGCTAGGGGTATCAAATGGTGGGATTGTGACTGGTTCATTAATACAAAGAGGAAAGAATAACCTAAACATATCAGCAAATAAAATAAAATTTTTCTTGTAGTATGTAGCGCAAGTGTTGTTTTTCTTGTATATTGGCCATTTTAACTGTACATTATTCATGTATTGAGAACAGGTCCCGCAAGGGGTATAATTTCACTGCAAATTGGTCCCATTAGGGGTATATTTTCACTGAAAACTAATATAATTTCACAAAAACTGGTCCTGTTATATTTTCATTGAAAATTGGTCCCCTTAGGGTCACTTTCAGAATCCACGGAACGAGCGTGGGTATACCCAACAAACCTGAGGTATGAGTATGTGCTGCACGTAAGACCCCCATTTCGCACATTTCCAGCAGTCCTTAAAGTGACAGGAGGAGATTTTTTTAGGATACAAATTTCTCTCAAATTTCACTGGATCGGTTGTAGACCACCTACCGACAACAATCGCCGATGCTGAGTGGCTCAATCGTGCACGATCTGTGCAAAATTTGCATAGCCCTGGCCCCGGAAGTGGGATGACGAGCCGGTCACGAGCGGACTACGTATTTTAATACGTAGTCCGCTCGTCATCTTAAAAGGTTACACACAACCATTGCACGCGCCATAGACTGTGTGTAAAATGATAGTCATATTAATGGCCTAACTCGAGTTACCTTTCGTTTTGGAAAATACGGATTATGAATACAAAGAGTAGAAATGTCTCTGCAACATATCAAAATTTGACGATAGGTTTAGATTTTTAGATATTTACTGACTTTTATAGATGCCGTATTTTCACGGGTTCACTTCCGACTCGTAGCCTCGCATGCACCTTGTGTATTTATACGCCGATCACACTTAGATTTCATTCAAATTTTGATGTTTTCTTTTCAAAATTGTCAGTACACATACAATCCTGTCTGCTAAAATAAAATTTGGTCAACAAAATCACAGAATTACTAAGAATATCTCATAATTTATACACAAAAGAGGTACTACATTCGTGATAAACCTCAGGCTGATATAGGCTGTGCCCACTCTAATAGTGGTGTGTACCCTCTAAGAGGTAATAATTTGCAGCTGTAGTAATACTTTGTTATTTCCTTTTGACCAGAGGCCCTTCTCAGTACTCATTTTAAATTTCGTTCAACTGGGTTGGTTGGACTGGGTTGGTTGATATTGATGGCTATAAATGTGGAATCTCACATCTTTCTTGAGTTTATGGTAGGCTAGGCTAGACAAGGCAAGCTCCGGTAGACCGACCGGTAGATCGTGCAGAACTGCTTGCCTAGTAGTACTAGACAAGGCTAGCCTAGCAAGGCTAAACGAGGCTAGGCTAGCTTAGTCTAGCCTAGTCTACACCTAGTCTAGTCTAATCGAGCTAAGCTAGCCTAGCCTAGCCTAGCCTAGCTTAGTCAATGCGTTTTCCGTACTATAAAAATATCGTCAGCTCAACTAAACTTTGGTCAACAAAATCACAGAATAGTCTAATAGTATCTCACAATTTATACACAAGAGGTACTACAGTCGTGCTAAATCTCGGACTGATTGTAGGCTGTGTCCACTCTAATAGTGGTGTGTACCCTTCAAATATGATGAAAATGTTTCACTGATACTCAAATGTATCACAAAAGTAGTATCAAACATACGTACCACACATGCTGTCTTCAATTATTGGTGTTTTCTGCAGAGCAGATCACCAAATAATCAAAGTTTGCCAGTAAACACGCATGTCTCCCAAAGCGCCCTCATTTGGTCAAATTCCATTTTCTTAATTAGTTAATTAAATCCTTATTTGAGGGTCGGAATCGATAAAATGTAACTTTTCAGAAAGAGAAAATAATATCTGATTTTTCTAAATCAAAAGTTTTAACAAATATTTGGAGGAGAAAAAAATATGAAATACGAAAGATACACCCATAGACTCCTGTGTTATTGAAAGGTCATTGACCCCAAATTCCAAGGCCTATGTGACGTCTCGACAGGGAAGCCCTCTGAAAATTAAAAGAAGGGATCATAACACATCATTTGCAGGAGGGCTTCTTTTTACAGCATTCCGTTCCATATATGGCCTCTGAGATCTTGGTGCTCCTCCTCTATAGGGAACAAACTAGAATGTGTACCACAAATTCTATCACAGGCAAAGAGCATGATTGTTTGCCAAATTCAGTGTTCACTGTAAATTCAGTGTAACAGAAATTAGTCAGGGTGTAACAGACAGTGTTCATAACCGATCCAGATATATCAGGCAGTGCTCATAATATAACCGAGTCCAGGTATATCAGGCAATGTTCATTCAGTATAGGTTTTTACAACAATCACCTGTCTTACATTAGAAGTACCTCTCACACTTGATCATAGCCATCCTGCATCAAGGACACACATTCTTGCGAGAATATTTCCCACGTGTGCAGGGATCTTGCAGGCCTTCGGGTTTGAGATCACAATCTCAGGGACTAGCAAATTACCCCTGCTTTCAAACCATAAGACTAGGAATTAATAATTATGGATGCATCTCTTAATTGGCCTTGGACCCACAGTTGCTGTTGGTAGTATTTTTTTCTTATATAGGGCCTACGTTGAGATTCAAGCTGTTCTCCCAAAGTTCACCTTGTGGTCATTGCTATCAAATGTATCAAAATTCAGGTCTTCAAACGTCTTCAGGTCTGTTGATGGTTTGGGGCACTTGACCAAATATGTTTCCGCCATGTATTGTACTTTCTGTTACCTGGGACATGATGTCAAAATTCTTGATCAGAAGAATTTACTTGTTTGCAGGTAGCGTTTAGGGCTGCAAGTTTGTAGTCGCTATAAGCTTGTCTCCCCGTGCCATGCAGATACGGTACAGCGGTCATACCGATCTTTTCACTCCTGTGTTGCGAGCAAGCCAGAGCTCTTTGAGGCCAAGATTTTTCCAATTAACTGTGTTGTGGTATAAGAGACACACAGGGACATCTGTGTCACCTGATGATATCATTATGGATGTAGGTCTTTAACAGTGACCTAAAACGTATACCAAGGTATAGAGTTTTTTGCTTTGGTTATTGGTTCCGAGCTACTCAACATAGAATGCCTGAAGCAGTTTTGCTGATGAATGATGACAAAAGTTCTTATTCCACTGGGACATTTTTGTTTGGTGATATCACATCAAGAAAAAACATTTTGTTTGCCTTTCTTGTTCTTCCTCTTTCTTCATCCTCGATGCTCATAGGCGAAATCGGGGGGGATAGGGATAACCCCAACTGCTATAAATGATATATGACTTTATGTAGTTAGTTTCTAGATGATAGTTTATGATGGCAATTTCTATGGCGTTTTCCTTTTCAGTAGCCTTAATTGAGCACCATTTTGAATTTGAAGCATTATTACAAATATTAAATGTCAGATATAACTTTATGTGGCCATTGATATGTTATTAATTGATTGACACACTGGACATGCAGGATTTGATTTATGGCAAATACGACTCAATATACTGCCAATTTTGTAGATTTCAAATGTTTTGACAGCCATATTGGCCGCCATCTTGTATTTGAAACATGTTAACAATATTAAAATACCATTTTTAATGGTCTGTGTGTTGCTTTTATCTTAACATACCATTTTATTAACCAAAACACATTTATTTTGTTTGTTCTAAGCGACCTTAAGAATCCTAGTAGACTATTTAATTGATTTTGGCGGTCATTTTGAATTTGCCGAAAATCAGGCCTTTCGCCCCGGATATCAATTTCGGCACATATCACAAGTTGTTCCTAGCGTTCATATTAGTATAAAACAGTTGAGTTATCCTCTCCTAAATTAAGTGCCTACATATCTTAGCCAGCTCCTAGACTAATGATCCAGCGGGCATAGTCGTTTAGAGCGACGTCGAAACGACGTTGGCACGTCGAAAACAGGTCGACGGTTTTTATAAATTTACGTCGAAAATGCAAATTTAATCGATTTTTTAAGAACGACGTCAAATCGATTTGCATTTTCGACATAAATAGTGTGTAAATTTCTAAAACTCTCGACGTCTTTTCGACGTTCCAGCGTCGATTGCCCACTGGGCGACGACTTGCCGGCAATAGGACTTATTATGTCAGCTAATGACCTGGATACATTATATCCTATAGAACCTGTGTAGTCTATAATAGGTCTCAACGGGTTGTCCTTCTTATGTATTTTTGGACTGCCGTATGCGGGGATGATCTCCGCAGTAGGATAGAGAAACTTCTTGTCCTCATGTGCTATCTTGCCTTCTTTTTCAAGTCTACCAAGAATTTCTATATACAAGCTGTTTCTTGTATTTAGGAGTGGGGTCTTTCTCTAGCTTAACATAGGTGGTTTCATCGCTGAGCATGTTGGCTAATTTCTCCACATACTCGGTAGTATCCATGATGACTGTGGCACGGCCTTTGTCCGCCCCAAAAACTTTGACTGATTTCTCTTTGGAATGATCTCTGATAGGCGTACAAGCTTGATCAGATTTACGACCAAGTCATCACCAAACGGCAACTACCAAATTCGGCAACACCAAGACGAAAAGGTGTTACCAACTTTGAATTCTTCCACACCATTCATACAGTGAACAAGACTCCTGATAAAAGGTAAAGGTAAAGGGGACGGACCTGTGTACACAGAAACGGAGTGCCCATCTCTCTTTCGAAGCGATTGGGCCAGACTCCACCATATAATGTTGCTGTAGGGGATCGCTACACCCCCTCTACAGCGAGTCTGTTACCTTCCCAACATTGAATAATACCTGTACCCATTTATACACCCGGGTTGGGAGGGGTAATTGAGGTAAAGTGCCTTACTCAAGGGCGAAACACATTGCCCTCAGTGGGGCTCGAACTCAAAACCTTTGGGGTGCGAGTCGGGCGCTTTATCCACTGGACCACATGTGCCCTCTGATAGGATAGTCGAAATATATGAGTGTGTACTACAAATGTTTTCCTGGATTTTGTGTGAGAACACTCTATTACTTGATTTATGAACAATCCTGATGAATCTAGTTACCGGGCCTAGACTATCATTTGCGAGCAAATCGAAGAAAATACATATTTGCTGAAAATGTGCCAGTGTCTCTTTAAAGTTACAATATTTTAGAATATTACCGACAACCTATTTGAAAGGTTATTATTATTATTACAAAGCATTTATATAGCGCTCCACGAAGAACGGAGCGCTTTACAAAAATATGACAGAGGCGGAAAAACAAAGAACAAAATTATGGAAACAAGTGAGTTTTCAGCTGTCGCTTGAACACAGGCAAGGACTGCACTTCACGGAGAGATACAGGGAGATCGTTCCAAAGACGAGCAGCAGCGATTGTAAAGCTCATGTCACCAGCTCGTTTGCAAGATCTCGAAACAATGAGCCGGGTACGATCTGATGATGAGCGCAGTCGTTGCCTATATTCAGCAGGATCCGTGTTCTGGAGATGCATCATGGCTGATAGATAACTTGGAGCCATATCATTTAAGGCTTTGTAGATGTACAGCATGAGTTTGTATAGAATTCTTTGTCTAACAGGGAGCCAATGCAGTTCCCTAAGCAAGTCAGGTTAAAGTAACATACTCTACTAAACGTTTAGAAACGTTTTTTTGTTTGCGAGGTAATGGGGTCATACATCAGATTGAATTATGTAAATTTCCACTGATTCTAACAAATGTTCTTTACCTATTTTATGGTTAATTATCATTTCAACATTTTAGTCCTAAAATTAACCGGAAATGACCTCATAGCGCGCTTACCGCTATTGTGGGTCGTCACAACATTTCACATTACAATTAACTCTTTCTATCAAAGATGGTGGGTGGGAATGGACAGCTGGTTCAACATTGTCAACAAGAGTAGATTCTGCAATGGTAATAACGCACATTTAGGAAGCCCTATGACCTATGGTTATTTAATAAGGCATCTAAATCAGCCAATGGCCTAAGACTAGGCTTGTTTTTACTCATTTGAATGTATTTTCCATGATGATTTCAAATATGGGCATATAAATTATATAAGTGTGAAATTAAAAAAAAAAATATATGTCTTTTTATCTCTTGGCGACTACAGTGGCCTTAAGCTCCCAAAAGGTTATGGTTAATTATCTTATAAGAAGTTACTGGTCCGTGACTCATGAAAAATTCAAATGACTGTATTAATGATGCATGTACCTGTGAGATTAACATACCGTGGAAAAACACGGGCAACTGTAGCTAGGCAATTTAGAGATGTTTTCAAATGATTACCTACACTCGACTATGTTACTCTTAAAAATGTAAAAGCGTGAATTTCTGCTGCTTTAAAGGTACCTAATCATGTAGTACTTACAGCGGCTACTCCAAAAGGAGAGAAACGTAATTATACTAAAAGAGTGAAACTTCACTCTGAAAATAGTAACATTCGTCTGACGCTCACTACACTTTCAATCTTATATTAAAATCATTCTTTTGGAGAGCTCTAGAAGTCACCCGAAAAACGAGTATTGTATTTGCTGAATTGTTTGATCTCTATGCCTAGAAAAACATATTTTTGCTCCTTTGCTTGCATTATCGCGCCATTTTCTGCCATGCGATGATATCCATCTTATAATCTCACCGCGTGGCTCAATAACATCTGTTGGAAAACAATATAGCACATCTGTAGATCGGGGTTAACTGCACTGTATGTACAAAGTGAAATACCTGCAAATGACACTATATAGCACTCATCTATACTCTCCTAATTTGCCTAGCCATCAGCCGTAGCTTGTGGTGTAATTAAACTTAGCCAAAATAAATTAAATCATTTATATCACCAATAAATATACGATAAATTACCTTATTAATTAGCTTTTTAAAATAAATGTAGTCAACATTGAGAACAGTGTCTCATTAAGGTTAGGCTCGTAAATATCATTTGGTGGCTGACAGCTATAATGAGGTACTCCAGCTGTCAAAGAAAAAAATCATGCACCTTGTACAGAATTTTTTATTATAGGGCTGGTTTAATAAGCCTTTGCACATTTAAACAGGTATATAGCAAATTTTCAGGCAGGTTTAAAAAGCTGACCCTGATTGCGTACCTGCTGATTAATCACATTAACTGATCCAAACAGCAAACCTTAAGACTGATCAACTCGTCAGCAATCAGCATATTGCAATCAGCATTCACCATTCTTTTCTGATGAAAAGTATATATTTTTTATTGTTTTTATTTATTTAAAGCGCTATTGCTTATAATGGATTTGGGTGAAAATATTAAAGCGGTATTAATAAGTTTCTTCACATGAAACTTATATTAAAGACACTATCAGTGATCCATCCGAAAGAGTCAAAATATTTGCAATTTGCAGGAATAGCTTAAGTTAAAAGTGAAGGATAAGTCTGTAGAATTCTCGTAAGTTATTTTTTCCAACTAAATATTGACAGAAAAGGAAGAAAACAGCAGTGTTCAAAGATATGAATTTCCATTTAATTAGGTATTGAATTATTAAAGTGCCCGTACGGAAAGTAATGACTGAAAGATTCGTTTTTATCCTTATTAGGTTGCCTTTGATCTTATAACTGGTAGAGTGTGCTAGGATTCCTATACTTATTACAGACATGCACAAATCTGATTTTTACGATTATAAGATTTATCAAATCACTGATAGTACCTTTAAAGGGACACGAGGAGGTTTTAATGATACAAATGTCTCCAAATTTGCACTTTATTGGTTGTAGGACACCTCCTGAAGACGTTTCTAAGGTTTATTGAACAAACAAACAGAAAGGAAAAACAAAAAGTAAGTTTTTATCTTGCCGATTTTCCTCTTTGGACTACCGGACATACGTTACATTATCTATAGTTATGAAAAATGTAATTACTACTGTCAGCTTTTGTTAGATAATTCGGAGTAATTAAGTTATATTTGATTAATGCATGCATATCTTGTACTACACTTGATCTTTTGTAAAGGAATACATATTAGTTCTGTAATGGCCACCTGAATACCCCCTAAGTTCTGTTACACAGGGTGGGTCAAAGTGAAGTGAACAGTTAGAAAGATACATCTATTTTTTTTTAAATATGATGTATTTGGCCAACATGTTTTTATAAGACCAGTGAATATACAGTTGTGCAAAGATTGGACGATTTCTATCCATGGTCTTGGATTTTGTTTTGCACCCAAAAGAAAAATTACATGCGGTCTAACTTATATGCAAATTGTTAGGGTTCCAATCCTGTGCGCTGTAACTACACAACATAAGACCATTGGTGAAATCTGTGCTACTGTTCCCTACAAGAGCTGCTTTTACTTTACACAAGTGGAATTGTAACAGCAAGATGGATACAGCACAGTTAACACCACAGCAATATTGACCTAAAAGTACGTCCGCCATCACATTGTGCTGTTTACCAAAATGTTGAGAAGTATCGCAGAACAAGTCGAGTTCTGAACAAAGAACGTTGTAGTCGTCCGCGAACTGAAAGGTCTTCTGTCAATGTCCAAGCAGTCAGTGGCCACCTGCAAGCAGACCAGGCAAGAGGTCGAAGAGTTAGTTGTCGTCGAAATGGATGAGAATTCCATCTGCCACTTTCAACAGGATAACACGCTTAGACCTACAATTCCATTATCAGACCTGAGATAAGAATACGTCGATTGAAGCCCCAAGACACTCAACGTCGATTAGACTATAGCATTAGCTGCAATTACAGTCAAAGGATTTAATCCTTTACTTTGCCCCGGACACAGATTACCACATCTTTCGGTCGCGTATCATCTTCGCCGTCAAGCTGTCAGTGTTGTTGCTTGTTCTTTACCCTATGGGAAATTATTTCCATTAATGGATAAATATAATGATTTCCCCACTTCCATATCCAAATCTATTTTGCGCTGCATACATTCAAAAAGGAAATAGCCATATCAAAGGATCTGTTTGCTGTGATTTTTGTATTATTATTTCAACCTTTTATTGGCTATTGGTGGTAAAAATATCCAAGTTGTTTGAGAGATTGACTAAAAGCTGTATGCCAATAACGCTAAACAACAACAAAATAACTGAAACCAAATGAGCTCTCAGTAGAGCCAATCTTCATTTTGCAAGTAGTTCGTGCATGGTCTGTGTCTAGGTCCGGTAGGCAATCGTGCGTAAAGCCATTGTATTCATCCACGACCAATTTTAGATTTGGTCCGAAACATTCAAGAGGTTTTTTCGGCTATATTATTAGAATTCAAATTCATATAGAATGGTCTCTTAGAGTAACCTTACAAAAACAAAAAGAGTTTAGGGAATTAAACACAAATATCATATCTCTAATTAATGGTTATTTGGCTACTTTCGATCATCATCATCATCATCATCATCAACAACAACATCAACAGCATCATCATCATTGTTACTATTAACATTCAGTTGGCATGATTAGCACCATAGAGGACTGCCAAATCGTGTGAAACACATTCTTCAATTGGAATGAATTTGGCCATGAAGACGAGGTTAGAACGAGTTTGAGGTTTATTCCGTATTGAAATGCATTTCACACGATTTGGCACTCCACAACTCTCTTAGCGACATTTCATTGGTATGAGAATTTCGTATTATTCAGCTGTTTTATTTACGGGGTGGTTGGTTTTTTTTGGGGGGGGGGGGGTTTGAACCCGACCTTCGATTGCAATTTTCTTAACTTTACCAACGGACTTATGAATATTGTATATCATCTTGTAGCCCATGTTTTGAAGTTTTGAATTAATAAGCGAAAACGTATTCGAAAATAATAAAAATTGCTAAATATTAATTTGCGTCTGCTCTTGGAAATACTTGCTCATTTATTTTTAAACATAAATTATTGATTTTGTGTGCCTTTAATTGTAAATAAGGGATGTTTCTAAGGAGTTTAATTATTTTGTAAACTAATTGTATTAAATATCGCTTAGTTAGGTAAATAAAGAAATACAAAAAGAAATGTTGTTGAGCTGAAAACTTGGAGTTTGTTTGATGCGTGATGATTTATTTTAGTGTTGTAACAAATTAATTTCAACAAGCTCATAATATATGATCAAAATGATAAAAAAAATTATTTGCTTAAAAATCACAAGGTGAGCGCTTTCTACAAATGTATACAAAAATGCATCGAACGTACATCCCTCGCTTGAATCGGGCATAAAATTAAAACGGAATGACCTACACTTTTGCCCATAGCGTTAGAATAAAATATTTTTTACCACTTATTATGGAATGATTCTTACAGTGTGACTTATGATATCTAAGGTGTATATCGCCACACTACTTGATTGATTAGTCTCTTCCGAAAACATTACCATGAACTTCATCCGCAATTAACCCTTTTCGAATTGTGTCCTTAGGCTGAACGGGAAAGAGCAGCAGATTTAATGATTTTATTAATTTTTTTCACATCAGTCAGTTTTACAGATAACACATTTTTGGGTGATTTCATGCATCCAAATGTTCAATAGTACTGTTTTAAATGTCAATCAGTCACTTATCTAGTATGGCCACCCCTGGCATGAATCGGTGTGTCAAGACGTCGCAGCATATTGTCCACAAGGTTGTTTATGATGTCAATGGGTAGAGCGTCCCATTCATCGGTCAGCGCCTGAGCTAACTCCTGAAGAGTTTGAGGAAGATTATCCCTGTCATTGATGGCTCGGATTAAGGCATCCCAGACATGCTCGATAGGGTTCATATCAGGGGAGCAAGCAGGCCATGGTATCTACTCCACCCCGTCTGCCTCAAGAAATTGTCTTACTACAGCGGCCCTGTGCGGCGTGGCGTTGTCGTCTTGCAGCCGAATTTTGTTTGCATAAACCCTTCTTGTATGTGGCAGGCAGTGGTTTTCCAGTATGCCCAGGTACACAACGGCGTTCATGTTTCCATCGGACACCAGTGACGTGTTTTCTTTCTTTGAATACCGGTCCATACCATCACTGAGTCGCCACCACCTTGAGTCGAATACAGTCATCTCGGAGGTTCTCACCACGTAAACGACGAAGACGGCTCGTTGGCATTTTCCGTGCTCTACGGCACAAATTAAGCAGTCGGCGATCATCTCGTTTGGTAGTCAATCGTGGTCGTTCTGGAGATTTTCGTGACCTCAAATGACCCACTTCTCGATGATGTCTGATGATTTTACAGACCGTACTCTGCAATATCCCGAGGAAATCAGCGACTTTGGCTTGTTTGTACCCTTCCTGTTGAAGTGCAAGCACTCTTCGGCGTATTGACAACGTCGTTGGACGGGGCATAGCCTAAGGAGCCTCTGTGTCAGTTTTTGTTGTAAAAGTAACACCAACTCTGAAAAAATATGGGCTCGTTGCACACAGGCTTGTTGCAGGGAAAAGGAACAAACAGACGTCTGGCCTTTTATAGCTTCCTACAAAAGGCATTGTTCCGTAATTCAAAATTATGCATAGATTCATTTCAACTGGGTAGTGGGGGACTCATTATGTAATCATTCACATGTATACTCTAATATGATTACTGAGGCGTTCAAATAGAAATGCGTTTAAAGATTGGATCCTGGGGTTCAAGATTATCAACCTCCTCGTGGTGAACCCCGGAAACTGATCTTTTCAGGCGAATGGTAATCAACTGAGGCTACGCTAACTTCTGTTGTCTTTTTAATTCACTGTCTTTTTAACTCCCTGTTGTTGTTTTTTTTTATCTCACTGTATTTTTATCATGCCCCGTCAGAGGACACAACCTGATGCCAGTGTGGAACACGTGCCCTCATTAGAGCAGGCATCACCGGATGTCAAGTCAGATGGCATCTCAGTGCTCCAACTGAACGTGGAAGGTCTCACTAGGGTAAAGATCAACATCATCGAACACCTTACACAAACGCATAAAGTCGCTACGGTTCTCCTCCAAGAGACACACGCTATTGACAGTTCCATTCTGAACATTTGTGGCTACACTCTAGCTGCACACACCGAGAGCGCTACCCATGGGATTGCCACCTTTAATAGTAACTCAGCCCAATGGAAACAAATTGGAACCTCACCTGCAGACTCCACCCTGGAATGGGCAACGACCCAAATTGCAGGTGTTCATGTCACCAATGTCTACAAGCCACCTAACCATCGGCTTCAAGCAGACTCTCTACCCACTTATGGTGCACCCTGCATTTACGCTGGTGACTTTAACAGTCATAGCATTACATGGGGTTACAGGAATACCAACCCTGACGGAGCTACCCTAGAGGACTAAAATCCGGCGTACACCTTTTGCACGACCCTAAGCCCCCAGACAGTTTCTACTCTGGAAGGTGGAATACAACTACCAATCAGACCGCTTTTGCAAACATGACACCCATCTCTGTTCACCCGTACGTTATGGGACCGCTTTCCGGACACAGGACCATCACTGTGATCGCCCAGGAGAGCATTGCTAAGCGTACCCCAACCAAAAACCAGTAGTGAAAAGGTGGACCTTCCACAAGGGCAGACTGGACCAGTTTAAGAAAACCTCGTGGATTCAGAAGTGCCCAAACATTCCCGACACCAACCTCCTCTCCAACCTGGACAATTCTTACAAAGCACTGTGTAAACTCTTGATTAATTACAGCAAAGAAGACCATACCACGTGGCTGTCGTCGCACTTATATCCCATCCTTGGATGAGGGAATGCCGCTACTCTTTACAACGATTTCCTGAATTCTGAACCCGAGGCGGAAGTAGTAAGCGTCATCCAAGGTTTCAGATTTGACAACAAACTGCTTGGACAGGAAACGCGTGAGAGAAGGGAGGAGACGGTCCAAGGAGTCGACTTCATCCACTCCAGCAGGAAGGCCTGGTGGGAGGACTATAACCCGCTCCCGGCCAGAAAGAATTTCCAAAAGGTCCAGTGATGCCACCGAAATTGCTGAGCAGCAAAAACTCCTCGCTAATGGTTCGTTTCAAAACATGATAAGGATCACCACTCGCCGGTCAAAAAGAGAGCCCAAACTCCGTCGAGCCCCCGGCGGGGACGGGTCACTTTCAACACCTTCTCGACTAGATGAGCTAAACCTCTGCTATCAGCCAAATAAAGAGTGAAAGGGTAAGGGGCCTGATAACATACTAGCGGAGTTCCTGATGTAATGCGGCCCACGATTTCTTGAATGGGTCAGGAGGTCAACATGTGCCTTACCAACCAGTCCTTACCCAAGGTCTGGAGGAGGGCTAATCATCGAACTCACAAAACCAAACAAGCTTGTCGACAACCCTAAGAACTACGGCCCAATATTACTACTGTGTGTGTTTTCAAACTCCTGAGAGGATGATCCTGGCCCGGCTGGAGCCCTTCGTCGAACTCCATTGCTGACGAAACAAGCGGATTTGCCGTGGCGGAGCATGTCCCCCAGGATTGTAACTCACAAAAAAATTTTTTGATATTGAGGGGGAAAGCTTTTCAAAAGCGTCGTAAGGCAGCGTCATCTTGGGGACTTACTGCAAAAATACGACCACCGTTGTGGACAGGGCCGCCACTCAAAGCTTACAGGACCATCACGAATCGTCACCTGCTACCAATTAATCATGTCACATGCTTGCCAAAACCGGAGCTTTATCTCAAGACCAGTGATGGGCAGATTAGTAGGTCGTCCTGCGTCGTAGATGAGGAACGAGTACCACAAGGATTCTGTAGTGGATACCATGCTTTTCAACTGTATAATCAGCGCTTTACCTCAAACGACATTGAGCAATATGGCTACGCCGACGACCGTACCCTTCTCCGCTGGGACCAGCAACTGGACAGAAGTTGAAATAACTTAATGGCACCCCCCCCAGATATGGCCCTACTTGCAGCATATCTTCAAGACCTGGAGACTGAAGATGACGCGCAAGCCAAGAACACCGCTACTGCCTTCCACCTCCAAACCCAAAGAGACTCATCGCCAGCTTCAAATCAACCTCAATGGAGCGCTCTGCCATACAATCCTACACCAACCTATCTGGAGTAATGGCTGACAGGCAACACCTCGAGTCCGTATGCGCAAAGGTAATTTTCTTCGAGGATACCTCCTGTGTCGACTTGCTGGATCCTCATGGGGTGCCAGCCCAACAACTCTACGCACGCCGCCTTGGCTATGGTCTACAGCGATGCTGAATATGCCGCCCAGCTTGGTGCAACAGCTCTCACACAAAGAAGAAGCTGGACACAGAGTACTCAAACGAGACCTGAGAACCATTCTGGTTGCCTTTGTCCTAATCCATCTGAGTTTCTACCACTGCTTTCAGGCATCATTGAACCTGCAGTAGTTCGGAGAGAGCACCACACGCCACAATAGTGAATAGGATCTGCTGGACAACAAAGCACCTGCTGCATAACCACTGTCAAAGAATCCCACAGCTCGGCAGACAGAGAACGTGCTCTCGTCGACCTTTTCTGTCGACACGATGCTAAACTCTCTCCAGCTTCCCGATTCTTCAATGTATAGACCTACCGCGACTGCTGAAAACAAAACGGCTTCACATTTTGCTTGTGCACATTACATCGGGACTCGCTTTCTTGTATGTACAGCGGCTTTTATCAGTGGCAGTGTGCGTCAGTGTATATTATAATGATACAGCAAAGCGCCAACTTACATCTGCGACGAGACGGAGTAACAGTGAATACTGTTAGTTATCCCCTGTGTGTTCATGCAATGTCAAAAAATACAAATAATTTGGCCGCCGCGTAAGCATTGTATTTTGTTCGTTAGGTGATACTTATTTAGTGGGCATTATTTTAAATCAATTCCCATAAAAAAAAAAAAACAGTTTACCCACTACCTCTTATTAACATTTCATCCGTATCCACTAGCGATAGCTTAAGTCCTAACAAGTGCAAGGAAAGTCAACACTCCAGCCTCACTGAGGACATTTTCTCCTATCAGTCCAGCAGGAATACTGTAATCAGAGATGATAGCCCTTTTGAGATATTCCAGTTATTACTCGACTCTCTGAGTAATATATCCAGTATCTACGAGCTGTCAGTCAGTATACACGGCATTCACGTAGCGAGACACGGCCCGAGCGTGATCTAGTATCTGTGTAAGAGCACGTTACTGCAAAATGTGCGCCTACTCGTACTCCACGCATAAAAGTTTATGGACTTGCCTTCCATAAGTTAGTAGTCGGAGAGATATGGTCCTAAGTTATGGCCTGACCGTTCAAAGTTGATATATACACAAATTTTTTTTGCTGAAAATGATAGGACAGGGTGTTGTAGAATCGGAATCTGCCGGTTGCCAACCTGGGGCTCCTTGGGTTATTTTTAGAAATCAAAATGGGCAGTCGCCATAAATGATAATTTCCTATTCAACCCTATATATCAAACTATGGAGTTAATAACATTTACTATAGGATCAATGAACAAGTCATGGCACTTGTAACATGGAGTATACTTTCAAAATTCAAAAATGGAAGCCAAATCTAATATATTTAAAATATGCCCTAAAACAGCAAAGTAAATTCGAAGAAAAAAAAAAACATGAAGTACGTAGATTATGTTGTTAGGACAAAAGGAAATGTATTTCTGATACTTTTAAAGTTGTAACATGACGTCAATCAATATGGCAGCAAAACGTGAATATCTTCAAGAAATTAACTTGACACAAATTTCTTAGTATATTACCTTCAAGTATAAAACATTGTGTCAATTGAAAACAATTAGAAATGTAACTATGATCATAACCAAGTGATACCAGGGTAATCCCGAAATAAAAATGCTGTTCAAATTATTAATTGAGTGCAAGATATGTGAAAAAAAAAATGTAATCCTTATGGTATTTGACAACTTTCCACTATATTAGTTTTATTTCGATTTTGGCGCATTTTAAACAAATTGAAATGTATGTTGGACATTGGTTTAGGATCAAAAGGTACATTTCTAATGTCAGTGACCACATGATTTCAATTTGAAGGCTTGTAATACTAGAAATTTGTGTCAGTATTTTTGAAGATGTTCACCTTTTTGGGCTGCCATTTATTGAAGTCATGTTACAATTTTCAAAATTATCAAGAAACATTTATTGTGTCTAAACAACATATAACTCCAAGTACTTCATGTCTATTTATATAGTAGGTCATTTGCTGTTATAGGGCATTTTAAAATTATTAGATTTGGGCTCCATTTTGAATTTGAAGCATGACTCAAAGTTTACAAGTGTATGGCACTTGTTCATTGGATCCTTTAATATATCTAGTAAACTTCCATAGTTTGATATAGAGGGTCGAATAGATAATATCATTTATGTGCGACGCAATCTTGATTTCCAAAAATGCCCAAGGGATGACCAGGTGGGCACCCGACAGTTTCCTATTCTACACACCCTAATCTATCATTTTAGCAAAAAATGTTGTATTATACTCAACTGTTAAGGTCACAAACAGTCTCTCTGACTATTTAGAAAGGCAGGGCAAATGTTTGAGTTATATGTACAAAGAATTAAAAATATAAATTAAAACTAATTGCTCAGTTATAGTAATTCGGTTATCTCTCTGTGTAATATTGCACAGACTAGTCTAGTGCCTTTGTCAAGACTTCAAAATAAGGGATTATAGAGCTTTATTCAGGTCGAGACGTAATAATCTTCCATTAAAGTCTGGACAACTAGACTAGGTCAGCGCAATATTACAGGGATGAATGACCCTAAAGTCATGTGTACGTATGATTAGACTCGATAAAACGGACCCCATGTTTCTTTTCAAAAAATATCAATGGTTTTAGTGTTGTGATTACCACACTCGGCCAGCGTCCTCGTGTGTCAATATGGTATGGCACCAAAGCCACTGATATCGTTTTCGTATTCAGTATTGCATGATCCAACACGGTATAATAATATGATTAAATAACAATACTACTAATACTAGTGGTATAAATAAAGCCCCTTAGTACTGGGAAAAAAAAACCAGGTTACAGCAACTATACGCTTTTACTCTGGTTGTAAAAATCAACCAAGATATGATACGAATTAATAAAATCTCACTAGTTTGCAAAATGGAGAGAGTGTTTTCTTGAAATTAGTGATGAATGGCGAATGTGTTCACGTCAAAAGAGTGTATGTATTGGTCACCCAATGAGAATGGAGCCAAATTCCAACAACGAGGTTAGCGAGGCCATGGGTCCACATCATCTGGAAAAACATAGACTATGAAAAATCATTGGCGGATTATGCATGAAGTTGAGTAAACTTATTCTTCAGAGTTTGCCTTAGTTGGGAAAGTGAAGGAATTCGTAAAATTAACAGCGTGGTTATAACACAACCTGCGAATAACCGAGTTCTTCAGAACTATTTGGTTTAACCACAACCAATGCTTTCCTAACACGTCACTATTTACACATATAATGGGCAAAACAATAGTACAGACTACACACCCAAAGATTTTTGTCATAATTATGCTTTAGGATGAAAAATGACAACACGCCTAAGCAGGTCGATATAGGAACTACGTTTCACAAAACATCACAGCATGGAAGTGGCCAATTTTTTAAGAAACTATTATTATTTTGCAACCCCAAAATAAATTCTTGTTGATCATCTTCCGGCCTTTCATGGGCAAAACACACCCCAATCTAAGGACTATATTGAAAGATAGTTCGTTTGATTCATAAAACTCGGTGCATATTTTGCATACAAGCACGTAACTGCGATTGAAAAAAACATGCCACCAAGGCTGTGTTGTGTAATTTTTAAAATATCATGAAAAAGTACTCTGCGATGATAGTGATCTTCAAAGGGTTAATGAAGCTTTATTTTAGGCATTGTAATATTTGAACATTAACATCTGGTATTACAGTAATAGGCCTTGGTGGCTGTAAAATATCTTGATTGGATACTGAATTGGGTTACAAAACCGAGCTCTGTAGTTGATCCCGCACATTCAGTCGGCTTGTATTAGTTCTCACAGGGCGACAATTACTGCGCTGCAATTCAACACTCTGGGAATTATATGCAGATGCTAGCTTGGCTCTGGCTTTACTTATGGCCGAAGCGAGTGTGTAGAGATATGGGTTAACTGAAGAGTTAATTGGTAAAATAAATGCAACTACCCAAGCCAAGAGAGCGGGTGGAATAACAACAGTGCCACTTTGTACTAGAATCCCCATAAATATGATTGGTATCCAACAGGCCATATCTGTACCAACAATGACCGCCATCTTGAGAGCAATTTTAATTTCTCTCTTGTATCCGTTTGTGCGTTTAACGCGTTTAGAAGCTGACCAAACTGTGCAGAAAATAGAAATGTAACAGAAGGCCACTATGATAAAACAAAACAGATTCAGGCCAAGGAATATGAATACAGAATAATAACTCCCCGAAGTAGTACCCGTTTGTTCACCAATCTCAAGTTGCTGAATATCATTATACCATTCAGCTGGTTTATATTCAGTACTTTTTCTTTCCACCACAGCTTTCCTTATGAGCGGTAAACCAATGCATACTTCGGAAGTTTCATAGAAATTAGCATTACTTTTCATTTGTACGTTCGGTATGATTGCTAATATCAATGCTAAAGCCCACAGCGAAGCTGAAGTAATATGTGTTGATTTTGTATTTAATCTGTGAGTCATGTGAGGATAAGAAATGCGAACAAATCTATCTATGCTAATCAAAGTTATAAAAAATACAGACGCTTCGCTTGAAGTGATAGCCAGTACACCTGCCAATCTACACTGCCAACTATTTCTCCACTGCGTTGCAATTAGCGGGAAATAAGCACCGTACTTGCTGTCTGATGAAACTATAATTATCATGTAAATACCCATAAGAAAATCAGATACCGCTAGGTTGCATATAAGCAAAGACTGTACTCTGTTTTCCTCGAACATACCGTGAAATCGGCAGAAAAGAACTCCAATATTCCCAACGACTGCTAAGAGTCCTAGAATCCACATTGCCGTGTGTAAACCTCTTAGTTGAAGTAATCTTTGGCATGTCAAATATGGTGGTTTGGGAATGGAAGGAGTGCAGGTTGCGGAATGTACATAACAGCAAACGCCGGCATGGTCTACCAAAATGGTAGCATTATACAAAAGCGTTTTCTCAATTCGTGTGAGTGAATTGTGTCTGATATCCACTAATTGTAGGCTTTGTAATTTGTTGAGGTTTGGCAACGTTTCCAGTTTATTACTTGAGAGATTTAAGCGTTCTAAGTTCTTCATCTGCAAAAATATTGAATATGGTAAATATGCCAGCAAATTGTCATTAAGAGTTAATGTCTCAATGCTAGAGCAGTTTTGAAACGCTTTTTCCTCAACAATTTTTAAAGTGTTGTGTGATACTTGTAGCACTTTTAATTTGCTACAATTCTTAAAATCTTCAGTGCGTATGATTTCCAATTTGTTGTGATGTAGATACAGCTCCTGTAACCAATGTAATCCTGCAAGAATCTCTTTTGAAATAACACGCAATCCGTTTCTGTCTAGGTCTAAAATCTGCAGGGATATCAAAGAACTAAAAACGCCATCTGCCAGTCTGGATAATTTGTTATTAGAAAGGGTAAGCCTAGTTAATTTCCCTAAAGAGGAAAACAATCCAATCGGTATGTCATTTAATTTGTTAGACCACAGATAAAGTCGATTGAGTTGCTTAAGTTCGTTAAAGCTTTCATTTGAAAGTCTTGTCAGATTATTTAAATGCAAATCTAACAAAACAAGATTTGTCAGGCCGTGAAAGGCCTGCCCATCCAAATACGATATTGCATTGCCTGAAAGATGGAGCTGACGTAAGCTTGAAAGCCCTTCAAATATGCTTCCGTGGACCTGGACCAACTTGTTGTTATCTAAAAACAATTTAAGTAAGTTAGATAATCCACTGAAAGACATAGTGTTAAGAAACTTGATTTTATTGTCAGATAGGTCCAGGTGGTTTAAAGACTTCAACTTCCTAAACGTTTCATCTTCAATTGTCGCCAGGTTATTAGAAGCAAGGTACAACCCTTCAAGATACTCACAACAAGAGCTAAATGAGGAACTTGAGATGTAGTTAAGGGAATTAAATGAAACATCAATTTGTACTATGTACCAAAGTCCGCGAAAAATGTCCGAATCTAATGTCAATATTTCGTTATTGAAAAGGTCTAAAATTGCCAGTGTCCCAAGAGGTTCAAAACTTCCAATTTCAATGAATTTGAGACGATTTAATGATAAATCTAAGACACCTAGGTGTCTAACGTGGCTGAAGCACTCATTATGCAGAAACTTCAAATGATTGTGGGACATATTCAGTACACTTAAATTAGTCATTCCGTAAAGTGTATTATTTGTGAGCGAGCGCAAATTATTGTTGGATAGGTCTAACCATTCAACGTGAGATCCAATACCAGAGAACGCACCATCCTCAAGAGCTGAAATCCGATTGTGTGAAAGTCTAGTACGGTGAACATACCCGAATATATTATGACAACATTTACGTCCTCTTTATCTTTGTAGGTGTAACTTACGCCAGTTTTTCCAAGTACGCAAGACCGATGTTCCGAGCAGTTTATATTGCACGTTGCTTTCATAATTAATCCCCAATATTCATTATTGACCGCTTTTGATTCGCACTTAATAACGTTGTTGAAATTTTCATAATATGAACATGTCCAAAGCCTCTGGATGCTATCGATATGCTTGTTCTTGATACATTCTGGTGTTGAATTACCGTGCGTGTCCACTCCTTCAGTCAAATTAACTGAATAGATGGCCTTGGTATGGAATAACAGACGTCGATCCTGAAAAGCAATCTTGCAGGAAAGATTAGAAGCTGAAACTTGATAATGAAAACAGGTGTTGTCCTGGTTAAATGTTTCAAATAAAACATAGTCTGATGGTCTGCCTTCAACTTCAAAAACACTCTCTGCTGTGGTGACTTCAAAGAAGCAGTTGACGTTATCTAAAGACTGTAACCTCCAGCAAGATATACTGCTTTCGTGATTGCAGTGATCAATTTTACAGCTTGGATGAATTCCGGCATGAGGTAGAACATGTTCTACGCGTAAGAACGCCAAGCTTCTACTTGAAATGATAACTAAATGAACAGCGAAGATGACGACGACTTTAACCGCCATTTTTTAGATCTCCTTTTCTTACTGCTAATTTAAACAGCTGTGAGAGATAATTACAATAACAAGTGCAATCGCGATGTATACTGAATCAGCTGGTGTCAGTTTATATCATTTAAGCCATTGTGATTGAAAAGCTATTTTGATTCAAAATATAATATCCACTTTATAGTGTATAGCTGTAGTATCACACGCTTTAATTGACGTTAGAGATCTCAATTCGCTCTCTTCCACGGACGCGCGGCACGTATATTTTATTAAAACTTATTAGCACAGCTAACATTGATCCACTGCATCCACATTTCATAGAATTATCTTTCACATTTCTTGAATCATACAATTGTTCAGTGATGCATTAAGCGTAGACCATTTCGCGAAAGCAATAATAGAGCGAGGAAATAAACTAACAAACCGCGGTGATAACATTGAAATTCTCTTGAAGTAAATGGAATAAAACATATTGCCGGTAATGAGCAAAATTATGACTGCGATGATATTCACTAATAGCGGATGTCCTCTGAATGATACTCTGGAGACCAATCCATAACAACATTGAAATGAAAGCAAACCTTGACTCAATATAATCGTAAGATGTAGCAATATGGTACGAATAAAGTTGATATGACGATACACCTTTCCCCTACGTCGCATTAACTCTATCTTGTCATATGTTAGTCGTGAGCTTTTATATATTCCACTTTACAACTTAGATCATCATGATTATAACCGTCACCTAATGTGCTTGACAAGTGACGTTGTTTTCAATAAATAACTGCAGAAACCTGCAGAAGCTTAATTGAAATTTCACTGTTTGGTAACAAATCATCAATCAAAGTCCGTATTTGATGCTCGGTGTATTCCTGCTAAAAGAGTTATTTTGCCGTATCCTGCAACAACAAATATTCCGTAACTGATTGTAAAATATCCACCATCTTACTATAGACAGGTAGGCCTACTTTGTACAAGAAAAGCAGAGAAACGTACGCGACCGTCTTTTTTCACAACACTGCCAATACTAGTTCTCGTAATCAAGATAACAGCGTAATTGACCGCATACTCGAGTAATCACTCCCGACAGTTTTGAAATAGATCTCTCATAGATCTCATTGGATGCATTAGTGCGTGTAACTTGATTGCACTCTATATATGCACTTTAAATTTGGATAAGATACTAATCACATATTTTATGTCAAAATATCATTGAAAACCCGGAACATGATCATTGATTCAAAAATGACCTGTTAGTCATCAATTATAGAAGCCATTTTAATAGCTTTTTGGGTTATTAATTTATGCATTACCTGCACACATTACCTCTTTCACCTCGACTTGTTAATAAGTCTACTGTTTTAAAGGTGCACTGTGAGACGGTTTGAAATACTGTATTTTGCCATCTTCAAAAATGTGTATCCAAAATAAAACATTACCCTTAAGTAAGGTAAGGTGTGACAATCGGACTTTCGCGATTTGTATTAATAATAATAATAATAACTCTAACAGTGGAATAGGGGGAAATTTTAATTATTCATTAGGTTACAATGAGTTCTTTTTTTATTTAAATTTAATTAATATTCATATCCTTTTTATTCTAGAGGATTACCCTTAATTTGCATAAATTAATATTCATATCCTTTGTTATCCAAAACGGAATAAACCGCAATACAAAGGGATACGTTAGGGGGAAATGAAATTTCACCCAAGCGTCGTAATAAAAGTCAATAACAAAAGAGAATTTCCCCCTAACCACCTACATAAGGTAGTAATGATAAAAATAATAATAACAACAATAATAAAAAGTAATAATAATTATAATATAAATGAAGAAATACAATTCATGTCTCACATGTAAAGTACGATAAGCAAAGTTAGCAATTTGCAAAATGTAATTCTTGTACACTGCTTAGCAAAGCCTTCGCCTGGATTATATAGAAAGCCCTTAACATTTTATTGGGACACTTTTAACACTTTAAAACGACAAGGTATAGGAGGATCTTATAACTTCACATCTAATAAAGTATTAGCCCCTCTGTGTTTTAATACCTTCACATAGATGATTCAGTCCAAACAGCAGTAAAACCTGGTACAAATTTCAGACCTATCAATATAGTGCACCCATATTTGGTAAAAACGAGAAGCAAGTGAACTGTATTATTTTAAAAAAGATCTTGTTGGAGGTGATACAATAATCAAATAATCCGGGAGGGTAAATCTTTGCGACTCTGTAAAGGTCTTTCCCCTTCCTCAATATACCAAAAATAATTGTGGTCCTCCAAGCCAACACTCAACATGTTGAGAGTGTACCTTGCAGCACGATGTTGGACCATCTCAAGTTTTCTCGTGAGAACTTCAGTGTGCGGGTCCCATACCGAACAGCTGTACTCTAAAGGTGGTCTAACCAGCGATTTATAGGCTTGAGCTTTGACCCGAGGACTCTTGATATTCGGGTTGCGACTAAGAAATACAAGAGTGCTGTAAGTTTGCCTTGGAGACGATTCGATCAACATGTTTGTTCCAGCGCATATCTTGAGTAACTGCGAGGCCCAAGTACCTAACACATGTGACATTTTTAGATGATGCTCGTGAAGAGTATAATGGTTGACGACAGGATATTTCTTTAGTGTTATGCTAATTGCTTCACACTTTTCAAGGTGGAATTCCATCATCCATTTGTTTTCCCAGTCAATGAGTGTTGAGATCTGTCTGAAGAAGTTTAGCATCATTCTCACAACCAGCCATGTAGATCATGGTGTTGTCAGCAAAAAGTTGGGTCGTAGATGACAATTGCTCCGCGATATCGTTGATGTAAAACATAAAGAGGCATGGTCCCAACACTGACCCCTGGGGAACACCAGATATAACTCTGAGCTAACACGATCAGGGCCAGCTGCTTTAAATTCTTTGGCAATTTTTCCACACCAAGTGATGTAATATTGATGGGAGGCAGAGATGGATAAGTATGCACAGGTTGGCTGAGCTTCAAATGTTGTTTTTCACGGTATGAAACAGCTGGGAACTGCTGTTAAGAGCTTCTGCTTTCATCCTTGGCATCGTTGCGAGTCTGCCAGCAACTTATGAGTGTGCAACGTTGCTAAATATGATATGTTGTGTTTAATGTATGCCCAGAATCTTTTCATGCCACTGGATTCATTGTGATCGATTTCTTGAGGGGTGATAATGTCTTCCACGTACTGCCAATAAACAGTCCCAGATCTGTTTGTATCTCCTTCTTAAACTTGCGGACCTCTGTTCATCCCCTAGTCTGACGTACTTATGATCTTTTTGCTTTTCTTTGAAGTAATAGGTATTTCCTTCTTCCTAAATTGGTCCTCATATATATTTGGATCAGCTGTCCTAGTGGCCCGTTTATACTTGGGTTCCTTTTTGAAGGCCGCGGCCATTTTACACGTGTTTCGCTGACTTTGACCCCTGCTGAACACGCTGACTGATCCCTTTTTAAAACCAGCACTTCTTGGTATAACATCGTAATTTTGTAAAATTCTTTGTATTAACTATCCTGTAATTTGTATTCCTTTTGTAATTAACTATCTGTAATTTGTATTCTTTGTATTATCTATCTGTAATTTGTATTTAAGAAATTGGTAATTTATTCTTTGAACACAGCTCGATCCTTTTTACCGCACCTCTTGTAAAAGCTATCTGTATTTGTATCTTGTAATTAAGCTATCTGTAATTTGTATGCTTTGTATTACTATCTGTAATTGTTATTTAGAAATTGTAATTTTTACTTCTTATTTAGTGTTTTCTGTACATTGTAGTTTTTGGATATGATTATGAAATTCATTGACAGAGAGCCATCGGGGAGGGAATCACTGAAACGTAATCATGCCTGTAGTGACGTCCCGTCACCAACATTCAACAGGGATGAACGTAACCTTACCATTCCACATTCCCGGGCCAACATTAATAATTTATATCCCATATATTTACCATCCAGGACCCCGACAGCACCTCAGCTAGTCCGACTTCTAACACCAAAAATGATCCCATCATGACCGGGCAGTCAACACGACCTCCAGCAAACATCGTGACATTCCCTAAACATAATGAAAATCTTCCCAACATCCTGTATTAATGCCCGTTCTGTCCGTAAAAAGACGGTCTCTATTTATGATTACCATTATTGAGAATGATTTTGGACATTTTTGTGATAACCGAAACCTGGTTGGCTGAAGCGATCCTGTGGCCATTGCTTAGATGCTGCCTGAGGATATTCCTTCCTGCACTTTCCCAGGAATTCTGATGACCATGGTGGTGGTGGGATAATCCCCAAACTTACCTAACATGCAAAATACACCCCAGGCATTAATACACCTTCTTTTGAGCATGCTTGTGTGGTAATAAACAACACTAGTGTTAGACTCATCCCTGTATCGTCCACCACCTTCCAGGGAAATGGTCTCAAAATAAGTCCCTTCTTAAATGAGTTTGATACTTTCCTAATGAGATTGCTCTTGTTCCCGCTAAACCGATACTGCTGGGTGATTCCAACGTGCATTGACCTCCCCGCTAAACCGGAGTCATCAGTTTTTTGAGATATCTGGCTGCTAATGGTTTTCATCAGCATATCTATGGGCCTACCCATAAAGATGGTCACACTCTGGACCTGATCATATCTCGTCTTGAAGATGGATTAGTTCGGGTGGGACTTTTTGCCTGGGCTCGTGCTTGTATCATCGTATTGATTAATTGTACGATAACAGCCAGAAATCACCACTCATTAGAACTCTGTCACCATCAGAATATCACAGAATATGACAAAGTAACTCTGTTCTCAAATTGACCTTTCATCCATGATTGGCAGTCTTGACATTCGTGGGGCTCCGTTGATGAGGCGCTTGGTAAATTTGAGGAGTCTTTAATTAGTGTACTCGATTCCCATGCACCTCCTCAAAAGCGTTCCCGCTATTAGACCACGATCACCTTGGTTTAATAAAGATATGGATGCATTGCCAGACGTGAAGTAGACGTTAGAGAGGGAAAATGGGTTAAAAACTCGAAAGTAGGGTCGATCTGGATGCATACACTGTACACTCAGCAGTGACTGGTAAACTCATTCATCATGCTAAGGAGGTTTATACAGAGAACAATTAGAAAATGCTAACAACAAACAGGTTTTACTCTGAATAAGCTTCTGAAACCCCCCAAACTACAAACAATTCCTAACTAATTCATTATGAACTAGTAGTAGATCATTGCCAGGTTCGCGACAATACATGGGTTTAATCCATCACTGTTGAAGAGGTAACCAAGGTGATTATGTTAACTCCATCAAAATCCTGTTCCTGACACCATTCCCTTGGTGTTACTTAAGGAGTATGTGCAAAACTTGGCTGAGCCATTAACAATGATCATTTAACAGTCTATCCGCACTGGTGTTTCCCAGCTAAGCTCCGGGAAGGTGCCGTGACACCATTCGCAAAAAAAGCCTTCCCTAGACAATGAGTGCCTCAAAACTAACGCCCTGTGTCAAATATTAGCTGCGTGTCTAAGCTCATGGAGAAAATAATGAGTGCCCAGATAAAGGATCATCTTGTCTCAAATGACTTAAATGAGAAGTTTCAGTCAGCTTACAAAGAACACACAGCACTGAAACGGCACTTCTGCGTGTCAAGATCGATATCCTCAATGCAATTCACAACAGTAAGGCAGTTGCTATTGTGCTGTAAGATCTTTCTGCAGCTTTTATTACTTTGGAATGCCATTCTTTTGGATAGGTTACGTGATACTTCAAATTCAAGGTACTGCTTACAGTGGATTCGGTCTGCTGCAGAACCGCTCTTTCGTGTGCGCATTGGGGATGCGATTTCAAACAAGCATATCTCCCTTTCGGTCTTCCTCAGGGTTCTGTGGTCGGGCCTCTCTTTTTCATAATGTACACATACTGTATCGCACAATCATCCGGAAGCACAAATTGCTTACCACATGTATGCTGCTGATGTGCAGCTCTATTTGAAATTTGATCCACGATGATGGTGATCCCAAACATGCTGTCAAAAGACTCTCTCTTGTATTGATGAAATCAGTGAGTGGATGCGCTGTGACCAACTCAAATGAAGATTGAAAAAGACAGAATTTTTATTCGCATGTTCATCCTATTACACAGTCGCCTCAAAGATATTACATCAGGGTCGGGACAGTGAATGTTCCCCAGTCCTCGGCAAATAGAAACCTTGGTGTCGTGTTTGATCAGACAATGTCTATTGGACTGAACATGTAAAGGTCATCATTAAGTCTGTTAACTTCCACCTTCGCAAATTTACCGGATCCGCGCTTTATCACATTGAGAGTTGTCATCATCTCGTCCGATCACTGATTTTATGTCGCATTGACTATGCCATTTCACTTTTGTATGTGACATTGTCGGCCATAGAGCGGAACGCCTAACTTTAGATTTTGCAGAATAGAGAAGCCAGGCTGGTGTTCAGATATAGAAGGACACCGGCCCAACACCACTCCTAAAGAGCTCCGTTGGCTACCAATTAGTGAGCCCGTTGTCTTTAAGCTTATGCTCTTACTTACAAGGGCATTTCCGGGACAATTGCATCTTAACTGTCCGATACATCTCTTTGTATATTCCTGGCAGCCAGGATTGCGAGCTGAGATTACAAGACGCTCCTCACTGTTTCCCGCTCTTTTTCTTTCCCTCTCCATTTTTTTTTCCTTTTCCACTTAACACAAAAAGGTCAGTGGTGACAGGGCTTTCAGCAATGCGGCCCCTAGCCTATGAACTTTTGCCTATCTCTGTCGCCACTCCAAGTCCTTGTTACTTTTAAGAAAGCTCTAAAAATTTCATCTATTCCTAAGAGTTGATCGTGTGCTTAAATTAGGTTTTTGTTATTGCCTCACATGATATTTAATTGCGCAGCTGTTTCTTTTTTATTGTAGAGTTGATGTTAATTTACTATCTCATGGGTTCATCTTTTACAAACCGGGGTATTACTATGTTTAGGCAAATAGTAATTACTCTCATTTGTAAGCGCTTGACTTGTTTTAGAAGGCGCTATATCAAATGGCGTTTGTATTGTATTGTATTGTATGTGTAGCTCCAGGCTCTTTAGCTCATGGCTGTGAATCTCTCGACTTTGTTCGTCTGTGTGTGATAAGGAGTGACACCTCACTTATGTCATCTTTAAAAAGACTCCACAATTCTTTGCATGGACGATGATCAGACTGCTGGATGGTCTCAGAGAAAGGAAGGACGCAGAAGCCAATCAGCCTTCTTATACAGGGGAATGAAGCGAGAATTTTGCTTCTTAGAGCAGGTTGATGTAAAAAATGGTTTCAGTAGCCTAAGATTGATGTCAGGTCTTTACATCGATGAGGATATAAAAGGGGCCCTTCTATTGCTAAGTGACTGGCAATTGAATTAACTACACGAAGGGCCGCCGTTTAGCAGAAGGTTCTCGGCTTGGGCTTAATTGCAAACGAAGTAGCTTTAGGTAGAGACTTAGATGCTGGGAGTGGCTGACATCTGTTGAAAATTCTCTACGTTTACCAAACATGTTCTCTGATTTCAGATGATGAGATCGAACAGAGTAGTACTATATCTTGGGCCTTACAACAAAGACATGTCTACGAGACATCTGTCTGCCAGGTAGTCATTATGTTAATCCCGGACAGCTTGGACAGCATATGGGATCACGTCTCGCAATTAGGATGCTCGCCCATTAATCCCTTCTGGTCTCAAGTGAAAAGGTCGTCTGCAAGAACCGTCTCAGTTGAGTCATGATTATGATTTGAGAGGCAGCATTGACTGGAGGCTTGGGTTGCCAATATTATGTCAACATACAGCAAAAATAAAAAAAGAATAGCAGCCACACGATGTACATGGCTATCCGAATTTCTCCTTGGCAGAGATTTAGCTCTGATTAAAGCAAAAGTTACGCAAGTTGAAAAAAAAATCCCACACAGTAATAACATTATACTGCAAAGAATAGGCACTGTACGGTCGCAAAATATGAGTCTCAATGCAAGTCTTCAGTTTACAAGAGATGGAGTATTGACCTTCCTTCACATCAAAGAGCCCATCAATGCACACAGTCACTAATCTGTCAAAGCCCAAGAATCTGACTGGCAGTCATGTTGCTTTTTGTTGCACTCCCACCAGGGAGTGATAATAGTCAGGTGGAAGTTTGCGCTCACAGCCTGAAGGATGGAAATGGAGTACAGACTTTTTCTATCGATTGATTTTAGTCTATTAGGACCAAAGCCAATAATTTTGAAGGGTGTGCAAAATTTGGTGCAGTGGCATTTTTCAAAATCTAATATGGCTGCTTCCATGTCCAAAATCACTAAAAATCCCGTAAATATTTCTGATAGAGAAAGTTTTTTTGCGGTACTTCGGTGTGTTTAAGCACGAGGAAGTGTTAGTAATGTAATTTGATCATTACATTGCCACAAAAATTCAATATGGCTGCTCAAAAGTGAAACATGCGCTCGGAATAATTAAAATGATCTTAACTTCTCCAATATACCTACTTATGATATACAGAATACACCCTGAACACCTAAAACATGTTCTGCAGGTGTTCAGAATCTGTTACAATTGAACACACTCTGCAAGTGTTACTTTAACACCTCTTGAATGCATTTCGAACACATCCGGACACGTTAAGTGTTCCCCACATTTTGCAGTGCAGAGGTTTGATTCTTGTGTCTATAGGAATGCTTTATGCTTTACACTTATGAGATATATGTATTTAATCACTAGAAACCCTTATTTGGCATTTTTCTTTAAACGACATTTCCCAAATTCAAGATGGCAGCAAATATAGCCGCCTTTAAAGATATTTAAAATCTACATTATATCTGTACTATATGTGATTACATCAACTAATTATTATTATAAAGGAGTAATTTAAGATATGGGATAAGTATTTGACCATTTGACATCCTAATCTGCCATTTTTGTTTTGTTAACATGCAAAAATGGTAAGATGGGGCCAATATGGCTGCCCATTTTACCTTCTTTAAAACCTATAAATTACGACACATCTGTATTGTATTTAGTTAAATCATCCGAAATGCTTATTAAAGTGTAAATTATAGTATGATATTTATGTCTTTCAACATTACAACCTCGTCTCTGGTATTTTTGTTTTTAACAACATGCTTAAAATTCAAAATGGCGCCCAATATATTATGAATATATGACAATTTGAAGGTTTAGAGATCTTAAAAGGCAGTCATTTTGGCTGCAATCTTGATTGACAAGCATGTTAACACATCGGAAATGTCAGATAGGAGTTCCTACTGGGTATAAATCCCAGATTTATACCTTTGTCACAAATAATTGATGATTTATGGCCAATTGAATGATTTCGGGGCATATTGGATTTCGGGGTGGCCATATTGGATTTGATGGTAATGTTGTGATCAAATTACATCAAGAACCCGTCCAGTAAATTCCTCGTGCTTTAAAACCTGGATATAGAGCATAAAATTATGGCCATATAATGAATTTGAGATTGGTAGCGGCCATATTGGATTTTTAGAAAATGCCACGCGCGAATGTTTGAGACACCCTCAATGAAATTATGGCTTAGGTCCTCAAAACAGAAAATTGGGGCGGAATAGATTATAAAAAGGTTCTTGATATCCATTTCCACCTGCATCTACCATCCTCCGTGTTTTGTTTGTTACTATATAGGGCTGGCAGATAAGAGCTTTAGCCTGTAACTTGTAATGCATTACATAAGAGGAGAATTCTAGATAACAAACTGATGGGGAATGCTGTTGTGTACATAGGCACAGTCTGTTTCATGGAAAAGTGGATGGAGGAGTCCGTTGGATAAATTTTCGTAGATTTCAAGTGATCTAATAGTTTTCTTGATAACTATGTTTTAAGACTGCAGGCCGATGTAGCCCCGTAAACTCCCGTAAAGAGTGCAGGGCTTGAAGAATGAGTGAAAAATATGGGTAAAAGAAAGAAAAACAGTTCTTTTACGGAATAAACCGCAATTTTATATTGCAGTTTATTCCGTTATAAAGTAAATTAGGGTTTTATTAAGTGTGCGTATACAAACCTAAACACACTTAAAAAAATCCTGGAAATGTATGTGATGTGAGCGTGTGTGTATGGTGTGTTGTGTATGTCGTGTGTGTGCTCGTGTGTGTGTGTGGTGTGTGTGTTGTGGTTTGTTTGTTTGTGTTGTGTGGGTGTGTGTGTGTGTGGTCGTTGTGTGTTGTGTTCTGTGGGATGGCCTGTGGGCTTATGTTTGTGTTGGAGGGATCCAGGAATTGCAATTCGTTGCGGCATGTTTTGTGTTCGTTAAAGTTTATGCGTTTAAATTTATTGTTTCCGAGTGGACTGAATCACCGCTGTTGTTAATTGGTGTGTTTGAAATACAGAACCAAACAGGAGGAGAGTGTGCGTGTTTAGTTAAGCTATTCGGCATTCCCGTATCTTTCTCAGATGGGGTTGATTATGAGAGAGCATACGGGGAATGCTTCCCGGACGCCCTAACTACCTTGTCAAGAAAAATTGAGTAAAACGTTAAGTAGTCTTCCTTTCAATTGTAATTAAACCAGCGCATTTTAAAAGAAATGCTGAGCTTCAAATTGATTTATTCATATATCACACTTAAAACCTGTGGTGCATTTGTAGAAATTGGTACAGATATTGTGCATAGATATTGATTGCAAAGTCTTTGGAGAATAAACGTCTATTTATACTTTTCTGCTCTGGTGATATTCGAGTGCGTAAGGTAAACTATGAAAGTGCTCAGATGTTGACCGTTTGGGACCTTACGATCAATACACATAAGACTTATAAAAATACCCACATTTTGATTTCTTGAAGTATTTCCCGTTAAAGATGCACATTTCTACTCGCACTTATTGGAGTAATCTTAGTTGCACGTGACAGTGCGTCATCTTACCTTCTGAAAAACACGACGGAAAAAATTAAATCAACGATGATGTATATGAACTATTACCATATGAGATATTCTATGGAGTCCTCACTTACCTGGCCCTTGTCTGGCTTCGGTAGGTTTATGCTAACTTAGTAGTTTGAATTGAACAAAGCGTTTTGCACTTGACGGTAATTGTATATCCCTATTGCCAACACCAGGACAGCCTTTTTCAGGTGAATTGCTAGTTACGTGTATCATCAATATCCACCGAATCTTTATTTTCTTACACAATCTTAACAGGTTAGCGCGTGATTTTACATGGACTGAAACAATACTGGTAAAATTGAAATTCAAACCCTGCTTATGCCCATGATAAATACTGCATGGTTATTTTGAAGTATGGTTTAGTTTTGTTTGATTCAGTTTCTTTTAGAATTTACTGCTACACTTTCATCAGTACTCTTATTCATTATTCATTTACTTGACCAAAGGGAGAACGAAATCATTAGCACTTAATATGATGTATTCCACACACAACACGTTTTTCGTGCCGAAAAGTTAATTCTAAATAAACCACCAGGGAATTCCATCGAAAAAGCAATTCCTTATTCATTATTGGGCCCTTATTAAAGTATGCCCTGAAGAAATGTAGGCATCAGGTACTGTAAGTGAGTTTCAATTTAAGCCGAAGGTCTTGAAAGGTCCATCACCTACTTTTTAGTTAATTCTGTCCTAGTTTAGCGAAAAAGTGTAATTTTATTTCAGATTGTACGGGTATAGTGCCCGTAAGAGGAATCTCCGGTGGCGTAAATTTAACAGGTTTACGTGAAAGCATGATATATATGATATTGATAAGTTCAAGTTAAAAAATATATATAAGACCCATAATGGGCTGTTACCAAAGATATACAGATAGGCACCCAGACAGAAGACAAATAGATAAGTTAACGAGAGTAACATACTTGTGTGTCTTATCTTTTATTTAAAAAATAGACATACAGGGTGAGTCAAAAAAAAACTTGACCCGGATTGTGTCCGCCATTTTGAGTTTTTAAATAACATACATATAACGTATGTGATATCACCAGAAAGCCTATTTCATTATCTTTAATTTGCTGCAAAGATAATTCCAATCGGTTAAGTATAGGCCGAGCTACAGTCCTTTGAATCAAGTAGTCCGGTTTTCACCCTATCCACGGATTCCCATTTGAATGCACGGCGCCCGACTAAGCAAATGTGATTCTGTGGACAGTGCAGAAAACCGACTGCTGGATTCAAACGACTGTAACTCGGTCTATACATAACCGATGAGAATGATCTTTGCAGCAAATTAAAGATAACGAACTAAGCTTTCAGATGATATCACATATGTTAGATATATGTTACTTGAAAATTCAAAATGGCGGACACAATCAGGGTCAAGTTTTTTTTTACTCACCCTGTACAAGACTTAGACACACAAGTAGCAAAAATAGACACGCAAGTAATGACGGAATAAAGCAATGCATAAGAAATGGAGTCACACAAGTCAGTTAGCACATAAAGACATAAAGATATACCTTAAAGGTCAACGAGAGATTTCACATATCAGGTGTCACTAAATAATTGAAAGTACTGATTTTTACCCTGATGTAAGCTTTCCATCCAAAATAACCCCACCTGAAAGTTATTAGCTGAGAAATGTTATTTGGTACAAAAAAATTGAAATTTCTAATTTCGATTAGGAGAAAATACGAAACATTCAGCCTATGTTTTATATTGAAATACAAGTAAATCAGAATCACTTTTTCTCCATTTTTAAAGGTTATTTCTGTAGCCACATACAAGGTAAGAAATCTATTGAGTGTCTAGTCTATATGAAATTACTATTATGACACAATATTGGGTGCTTCAAATATAATTGTCTCGTTGCACCTTTAATAATTTCAATTGAGTGCTACCTGGACGCAATATCCCACTGCCCTACAAAATATCTTATCTGCACCTGGTATATTTTTAGTAAATGATTTAAACTTACAGCCCAAGGGCTTTTGCCTAGAAACTCGCATACCAAGGCTTTGTTGGCAGTTCATGTGGGGTTTTGAACACAAATTTTATCCTGCGAGGCAAGTCGAAAACATGGACTTGTTTCTTATAAGTATCATGTGCTCAGCTACATACAACAATAGATTCATCATATTGTAATTTAAAGTTCACATAAAATAGCAGAAACTATGCCCTGTGTGAGTCATGCAAGATATGAAGCAGGATGCGCATAAAAGACATCAAAACAAATGATGTATTACTACAAAAAATATACAGATTTACAATTGTTTTTTTGTCTTTAAAAAACATTAGCAACCATAAAATACAATAGATTGTGGCCTTATGTTAATGTTTTGTATCCTATGGGCCGCACGGTAATAAATAATGCAGGGATAAGATGATTTTCCCGTAACCAGTGGAGAACCGTTTTTTTGCTGTGAATATTGGAGACAATTTTATGTGTATCCTTTGGAGGGAGATTTCCCTTAATACCAGATAAATGACAGTGTTGTATTATGAAACCTGTTAAATCGTAAGCACGGTTGACTTTGTTTTCAGCGTGAACCATGAGGGTGCAACATTATTCACTCTCACCCTCCACAAGATAAATCGAATGAACAAATGGTGTATCAAGAAAATCTGTTCTGGATATCAGACTGCTCCTTTATATGGGGATGGCCCGATTAAGGATATGAATTTTTCATCTTGATAGATTGGCATTCACTCCAAAACCCCATCTGTAAAGTTTCGCGCCGATATTTCAATCCGTTTTGATGCGCGAGAGTTATAAACGTGATTTGTAAGCCCATAGAGTACTGTGTAAAGTAAATTGGTCGACCAAAGGGGGCACCATTTCGCTAATAAACTCCAAACCAAAATCCTTTTAAGCAGTCGTGATATTAATTCACCAATTGGCGAGTCACGGTAGGCACGGACATATCCACAAATGACATAACCAAAATAGGCATGACCATAGTTGGCGCGGCGTTTGTCGAAAATAAAAACTAGAGGACAGGAGTTCCATTAATAAGTGACGCAAGGTTGGCTATTGTGTTCATAGAAGACTCAGGGGTCATAATTGGCTGAAGGCTGTGGCACCATAATCTTGTTATTGGTTCAAAAATGTATTCCCACATAGATAGGAGAGCAAAGAAGTTCTGTATTTTCTCATGAGAACCATCCATAATGAATTGTGCCAATAACTCATCATATGCAAAGAGCCTTGCAGTCTCTGATTCATCATCACAATACTGGAGGAGGGTCTTTTCAAGAGATGCATGGTGATAACCACGTTGATCAGCAAGTGTAGGACACCTGACCAAGAAGTGCGTAACATCCTCAGCCGCTGTCTTGCAGAGCATACAGGTGGGGTCAATATCATATTGATTGTATTTAGCTTGGTTGCACTGCAGAAACATAATGTTGCCAGTGATAAGTCTTGCCTTAATTGCAGCTTTTTTCTACTTCTGACAGTTGTGGCGAGTACTCCAGATATGGTGCGGAGTTCCAATCTTTCATGCTCTAATGTTGAGATATTTCAGGCTTATTTCCTCTGCAAGTGTATTGATGTACACAATGAGGGTTTCCTACTGAATGAGCGAGTAAGCCATACTGCACTATTGATTATGGTACGCGGGTAGTGTTGCAGTGCACTGCAATGCCCATTGAAAACTCCATAACGTGCTACTTTTGGTGAAGGAGTTTTTGCATCTTTCGGGTGTTCTATCTCAGCCAGTTTTGCACCATTGTTTACATGAACAGTCAAGGCCGTGGTTACAAATATGTATTTCGAAAACTTTCAAAATTATCGATTTGCACAATACTGATCGAAAAACATGCCGAGATACTTTCTGTGCCAAGTGTATTTCAGTTGCCCCAAAAATGTAAATCATTGTGAAAACATAAGAATTGGTTAGTTTACGTATGGCTACTTACACATTAATGGATCTTTGCACTAGAAAACCCGCTGGCCCGAGACCTTTTTTCTGAAGATATGGGCGTGATCTCTACGGCGTGGGTTTGTCTCGTTTTACCCATAGGTAATGGTGGATCCAACGGTATACGAAACCACGCAAGGGATCAAATTGATACAGGAGGACCCCTTGAGTATATAAACAAAGAAAGATTTAGCAAGGTGTGGGCAAAGAAAGATTTAGCAAGGTGTGGGAGAGAACAGAGAAACAGGAAACAAGACAGGTCGGGGATAAAAGTAAAAGGGAAGGACAATACAGACAACAAAGTGTGCTTTAATGAATTCAGAGCACAAAACAACAACAATACACAATACTAGACTGCAATGGAATTGAAGAGAGCAAGACAGAGCCTTGGAACAAAGTTACAAGGCTGCACAGGACAGACAATGTGTACTTTAATAAATTAAAGAGCACAAAACAAACAAAGCACACAATAGTACACTACATAGAAATTTCAGACAACAAGAGACAAAGTGCACTATAATAAACTGAGGTCTGAAATCAAGATGATCCCCTAATTTTCTCGGGAATATCATTATACCACAATCTATACCATTCAGTTTCCTATCTCGTTCTACGTTGCTGTTGAATATTATATTATTTTTGTGTTCCTTTTGCACCTTTTTATAATTTTATTTGCTATAGCTGTACCGGTTAAGCCAACCTGTGTATCAGACTTAGCTCTGTTTTTGTTTAACTCTGTAATATGTTTTGTATGTTTTCTCGTGTATTTGTTGGATGCACCGCCAAAAAGCGAGTGCCACTGTTGTAAAAATGTAATTCCAAATAAATTATTATTATTATATTATTAAATTACAGAACACGTAAAAAAAAGATTAGAGGTCTACAATCACAAAAATGGAACAGAAAAACAACCAACGTTTCAAACATATAAACTGTTCTTTAACAAGGATAAAAATACCCCTAAAATTCACAATAATATAATGCTAGCAACTACAGAGCATTATTTCAAACGATCACGAATAAGACATATTGCAAAAAGGTCAAAAAGTAGCAAGGCACAAATAGAACTGTGATCACTTGTATTATTTCTGTGCATTTATACGCAATCATCACTGAAAGAAAGTACAAAAAGTCTCATCTTTCTTTCAATTTCACCTACGCATTTCATTTAATGAGTTTGTTTGAAACTGCTAGGGAAATGCAAGAAAGATTAGACACACAGACCATGACTTGAGCGTAATAAAAAAAATACCTCAAAACTTACATTAATTATTAATGTTAATGTAGTTGTTTGGATAATGTTTTTCTCAAAGAGTATGACGGATAAGAACCTCGCCACATTGCACTCGTTAGGATAATTGCACTTAACCGTATGGGTCCGTACAGGCAGCCCTCGACCGTTCGGCTCTCTGTCGCATGCGATTATCATGACAATGCACTGAACTCGGTCCTTATCATAATACACTGTTATGGCATAAGAATATGTTTGATGGTATTTCTGACAAATGTCAGAAGTTGTTTGCTGAAGGCTTACATGCCCAAATCGAGGTAGAAGATCAGTGCGATTACAAGAGAGACATCCAGCAACAAGGCTCCCCGGCGCGGCGTCGTGAAATCGGTTGCGACCGTAGGAAGATGGTGATGAAGGTGAATAAAATCTATTGCGTCTAAATCATATCAGATATTGTTTGTTGAAGACTTCAATGCCCAATCGGGATCGAAGACTCTCAAACTATATCGGTATGATTACTAGAGAGACATCCAACAGCAAGGCTCCCCGGCGTGGAGGAGAGCAGCGAGATACGCAGTTGGAGATTTTCGCCAAACATAAAGCGTCACCGAATGTTGAAGACTTCCATGCCAAATCGGGGTAGAAGACTCTCCAACTACATCGGTGTGATTAGAGTGAAATAGAGAGGGCACGATAGACAGCTTGTCCCGCATAAGACTCCCTACTCAACGATTATGAAGCAGTAGAAATATTTAACTCCTTGCAAGCTTGTGATCTGCCCAAAGATAACCTAAAGAGCTTTTTACATCGCTGCACCGTGTGAATGGAATAGTTTGCCCGAATTCGTTAGACGTGCCAAATCTGTGCAGTGTTTCAAGACCTCATTGAAAATATATCTTTTTAATCTTTAAGCTGGTGCAAATTCATTTTCTATGATCTCGTTATTGATGTAAATTACTGGTGTATTTTGGTTATGTACGAAATGGAGTATGTTATGGTGTACCTATGTCCAATTTAGTCGTGACATGTCGGGGAACGTTTTTTATTCATTGTATAATTACTTTGATTGTATTATATGTATACATTAGTCATTTAAAATTTTAGTATGTAATTTTTTGAGCGCGTGTTTATATTATGCATTTTTATGTAGTTTTAAGGTTTTAAGTATGTACGTTGATATTTTGGTATCTCTATTATTGTATGCGCCTTGGGGTTGTGTTTTCAATGGTAAGGCGCTCGCTATACAAAGCCAAACATTAGTGATTCTTATTCAATGTATCTAAAGATGACTACTGACAAGGCCAAACTCAAACTTTGACTTCAACTTCGACTTTATTTGGCACGACCCCGCATCACTCGAGTCAACCTTTAGTTATACTCAGGATATTCTCAGAGGAAGATTCAACGAGGTAAACAATGGTAACAAGAACCTCCAATATAGAAATCAAAACACAAAACACATTACTATTTTGTCACTGGATGAGGTCATTCGCTTTCCAAATAAAACAATGACAGTAATGATAGCCTATCATCAACATCAAAATAATTTTATTTTACCGAAGCTATACCATTTTACTCAAGTGCACGTGTGTAAAATATATCAAATTGAAGATGTCTCTAATACGTCAAACGATGAGGCATTATTTTCGTACCGGTGTGAAAGCAACTATAGTCAGGCAGGAGCCATAGTCCGGGCTCCATGAAATTAATGTTGCGTGAAGAGTCAACTGAATTGAGTGCCCTATTCCTTAGTGTTGTAGCCGGACTATTCTACACCTGACTTGTAAATATCACTTGGATACTTTGGGTTGTGGACCAAATCAAACAAACTTTAGGATACGTTTATTTTCTAGACCACGTACAAGAGTAAATGACATAGGAATACTACATAGTTTTAATGAGTTAAACTTTGGCAAGATAAAACTATCAGCTATGTGTAATTTAATGTTAATGACTCGAGCGAATCCTTCTAGTATCATTTCCACAGTAAAGTGAAATACATGACCCAAGTTTCACAGTCTGATTATAGAAAACGTTTATGGCGGCTGGTTTTTGCACGCTTTACCAATAATCAGATTTCAAACTTTTGGCATAATTTCTTCAAATTCTAGAATTATTGCTTAAAGTTTGAAATTGATTTTTAAAGAGATCTATTTTCAGCATTTTGGAACGAATGGTGAAAGATGTAACCTACCTTTGCATTTCGAATTACCGATAGATGCTAAGCTTCTTTAAAGAGAAAAAAATGCGACCTCATTTTTTTTTCGAAACCTGGATTTGGCATATTTGGAATACTTACTATATGCTTCTCTATAAGGCCGATTACGACAGAAAGCAATTCAAAACTTTGTTTCTTTTTTCTTTCTTTTTTACTTTTTTTCCAATAAACCTCTCAAACGTTATCGATAGGTGTTCTACAACCAATCAAGTGAAAATTTTTAGAGACATTTGTATTTTCATTACATCACTTTATAAAACTAAATCTTTATGGATATACTATTGATGAAAGGCCTGAACAATGTTTGTGCATGAAATCATTTTGTTGAATGGACCCATCTCTGCTATTATCAGATCCGAATCTAGCGTATACACGTATGCTTTTAGTAGTCTTGTGCAAGCTTTTACATGAACTGGTAAACATTTGGTATGATATTTGCAATATACGGCTGGGACAATATACCATGTACCTAACGGGTACTTCTAATATAGATTCAATTGTGCTAACTGTGTCTGTCCATAAAATACGGGCTATTTACACAAATAGCCTCGGACCGATCATACTGTTTATTTACCACCGAATGTAGCACACCATCGCCAAGTGCCTAAGGTCAAAATGCTTATTTATTTCATTATATCGATTGTGCATGACAAACACGTCAAGCTTGCCGGAATCCTGGAACCCTTCCATTATTTGTCCGATTTTAAATCGAGAGAGTTAACCACAAATTAGAAGGAATATTGGCAGTTTGTCGACCACAATCTGGAATGCCATTTCTAGCAGTTCTAACTTGTCCGACGGCGAATCCGATAACAATTTAATAGACCCTACTTAGGCCTATAGTATAATTGAATATCGTATTTAGATTAAAAGAAAACCTTACCAATGACCGGTCTTTTTGCATTATTTAGTAATAAGAAGGCATTTCACAAATGCCATAATTTTGCTGGGAATGTGCTTCAAAGTCCAACTGTCAACTTTTAAAATATCATTTTTTTTATTGTCAACTAAAATACTTTCCATTTATTTGGCTTGTCAATTTAATGTGAGGTAAGCAATATGTGGTAGCACACTATGCCAACGGGTAACGCCCATAGGACACTAACCGAAATGGTTTTGTAATAGTATCAAAATCCTAATTTCGATGGGCTGGGCTGTTGGGACGAGGCTCAAGATCATTAAGTATTTTCCAGCAGATCAGGTTGTCACCAAGAAAACAAATCAATTAGAGCGCAGTTAGATAGATGTTCGATAAGAACATTATGTCCACTGTGGCAGTGCTGTTTACGGACAAGTAGAAATTGGTTTCTTTTAATAGAGTCTATACTCTTTTGGCATCTGCAACGGCACACTGATATGGCAAACATGTCCCATTATATCAACGGATTTATATTGGGAATCAACAAAAGGGGTCGTAAGTGATCCCCTATCGAATTATTCGTAACAAACACTCCCACAGATAGGATATTTTGAACAGGAATTTGATCAGTAAGACTAATGCTCCGCGAGTTCACTGGCATTCGGAATACGAGTATGCGAATGACACAATTTTCCTGGGAAGTACCGACGAAGTCAGTGACCTGTCAAACCACGCATGTGAGTTTGTGTTTTTTATTCTCCAATCACTGTTTGTCACGAATCACACTGACCTTAAGGGATCTCTAATGCGCTCGTTTACCCTCTTAACACTTTTTTCATCTTGCTCGGCGGTATTGCATTAGAAGCTTACGTACTTTTAGTTATGTTTTCATAGATTTAGCTTCACATACACCCACGACCAGCGTATTAGCCTCTCTCTCTCTCGCTATCTGTAAATGATGGCATGATCTTGTTTTGAAAACAGATCCCGAATATGGACTATAAACAGCTTTTAGTCGGTTGCCATCCAGACATAAATGCAAACTGATACAAAATTATCATCTGTAAATACTCCCGAATCTTTCAAACTTTGTGAATACTTCTACATCCAAAATAACAGGGGATGAATTCATATTCTTTCACCACATCCATTACATGGCAGTTTATTAAGGTTGTGGCTGCCGAATCCAAAGGGTGGTGGCACAATACAAAAGTCCTCCAACAACTTGTGTTGAATTGCGAATACATAATTATGAATCAATCTTTACCGTAAATGACAGTATGCAAACTTTAACACTTTGTGGTCAACAAGGAATGACATACAAATTTTACTATTGCGCTACAAGTCCATTTGTCCAACATTTCCTTTATATATGTTATATTTGCCTATATACATTTTTTCATTTGTGCAACCATGGCCTACAAAGAAGAACAACTTTATTAAAAGTATGCATGATAAACTCCATCCACCCTCCCGACTCAATTGCCACATTGGCGACATACTAATCTAATTTAAAGCTTGATGGAAGTGCGTATCTTTCAATATAACCGCCTGGATTCCGATCTCAAAATTGAAAATTTTTAAACCTTCAGTTTTTGAAACCTTTGCTAGTGGTATAATTACAGTAGTATTCACGTTATCACGTAGATACTGGTTCCAGTCTGTTGACACGTTACAACCCTCTTTGGAGAGATTTGTTTTCGAATTCACTTTCGTGTAGATGGTTTACAAAACAGTAGATTTACGTTCTCCTCGTTACGCCTTTTCAAAACTAACAATAAATGACACGACACGGTTTTTCTAGAATAAATGAACTGAATTATCTATTTGCGTAAAGTAATGAAATCAAAATTGTTTCCGGTCTTTCCTGTACAAGCGCGATAAATATAACTTAACATTAGGATGGGTTTTGTAATGGCACACAAAGACAACGGCCGTACCTATTCCTTGTCTAGCTACATTCTCCAGTCTTGACCGACTTGTAAGCATAAGCCTGCAGGAAAAGTTTCAGCAGTTGAAAGGCGGCTTTTGCATTTCACAAATAGTCTCACCGCATGCGCAGAATTCACTCGTCGGGTCAATAGCCCACTAGGCAGACCCGAATGAACAACATCAGGGTGCAGATATCAAACAGCATTCTCCAGATGAGCTTCATTATATCTTTTCTCTGAGACTTGTACCTGGGGCATTCCAGGAACAACACCTCTCTTTAAGTGCTTCAACAACTTCAATGATATCTTATACGCCCATAAAGAACTCAATCTGACTTTTATAATACATGGTAGTTAAGAGAATCTTCCTCGCATCTTGCCAAACAGGTTTGAGTGGTTTTTCATGGTAATTATTCACGCCACATAGCAAATTACAAAAAGAGAGGCATGTTTCCTTCCTTTGCGTCCTATAACCAAGGAATTCAGTCTGCTGTTTCCGTATTTGCTATTTTAAGATTACTTGGTTAAAGAGGACACGAGACACATCCAGCAATGTGCTCCAACTGTTTTATTTCCTTGTTTTCGAAACGTTTTTTTCATAGAATGATTACCAATGCATTAAATCAAATCTCAACTGAAGTAAATATGCCAGAAATTGCGTAATAACATAAAAAACATGAATTAGAATTTAAAACATCCACAAATTGCGTTCTTATGTAATAGATTAATTAGTATTTTCTGTCCTGCAGGTTTCTCTATAGGGCAAATTAGGAAAACAGGCAAGTTCAAACTTCGTTTTTGTTTTTTCTTTTATACTTGTTTATCCTATTAACGGCTGAAATGTTCTCGGGAGGTGTTTTACAACAAAACATTTGCGAAAGAGAAATTTCTATTCTAAGAAAACCTTGTGTTTCTTTAAATAGGATTTCAGTGTTCATGGTTTTGTTTTACTTCAATTGTATCTCCTAATAGTTGTTTTTGAATCATTAAACTGGTCATAAAAATCAAATTGCCCATGTTAATGAAAAAAAATAATTACACTAAACACGTTAATAGACCCCACATACACACACACAAGCATGCACACGTGCCAATTCACTTCGAAATATCAGTTCCTCCAGTATCCAATACAAAATATATTTCTATTCTATTAGAGACAACGTTTTACATTCGGGATGCAATCTTAGTTTTTGCGCCATGAATTTATGATTGAGTGAAATACGTTTTTTAACCGACCTGAACTTGACATCCGCCCAATGGCCGGAATAATGAAAATTTAGCTAATCGCATCATGTTTTCCAATTATCTGCAAATATCCGTCAAAAGAGTTGATACGCCATGATAGCTTTACTGTCAAATTTTCCTCTCCCTTCTTTGATCTGATCAGTGTTAGATCTTGAAAATTTGTTCCGCTGTCAGTGATCAGTGTCAGATCTTGCAAATTTGTTCCGCTGTCAACTTAATTGATTGGCGTGGCCAAGCCATATCGGCATGGTTCCAATTTATTTTACATCCAGGAAAAAGGCAAGTAATCAAACCAAAATAGTAAGCATGGCAAGGGTGTTCAAAACCTCTTTGTAACTTGTAGATTGTAGCTTTGCAGATGTCACAATCCCCATATCTCAGTGTAGTAGCATACCTAATTGTAAAAATATTGGCCTTCAAAATGACATGTGTCCGATGCTTGTATTTTCTATTGTTTTTACCATACTATTTTCCTGTATCTTAATTTGATTATTGCCGACAGCGCTAAACTCGCGTCACATAAGAAGTATTTAATTCAATTTGTGATCACTCTTATAATGTATTTCAGAGATTGTTCTAGGGGAAATCCTGAAAATGACTATTTCAGCTTTGAGCTGCAAAAATCAAGTTTCATATCATCCATTATCTATCATGAAGTTATAGTAGGTTACAAGCCTGCGGCTTACATTTTATTGAAGAGGGAAAATATTAGTATGCCACTAAGCAAAACCATTTATATAGATCATAACAATACGACCAGCGACAGAGAGCACACTTTCCCTTTCCTGCGACTACACATAGAAAGAATTTCAGATCCGTAGGCAAAGCTTTTGAGTAAGAGTTAATAGGGCACTGAAGACAGCGTGTTACCATAACAAACATCTAGGCAATGTTTAAGCAATTAAAAAGCTAGGTCTTGCTTGTTTTGGCGGTATGTTATTTGTTAGGTGTTGCTGTAGTATCAACACGTCTAGCTACGCCAGCTTTAAACATAACATGCTTGAAGCAAACGTAGTGTTAAATTGTCAGAACTGTTTCAAGAATTTATTAACGGCGACGGCGCGATTAACCCTTTCCTTCAAGCCTGGTAGATTCTGTATAGACTATTACACATAAGCCAGTGGCTTTGGAGAAGCCATCTCAAAATCCAATGTACTAATACTACAATTGTTTGGCTTCGTTGAAATGCATTCGTTTATGCTGTTTTCGCATACGGGCATGGAAATGCACACTTTCGGAAAGAAAAAAAAATGGAAAGAAAAAAATGACAAAGTATGAACTCTTAAAAACAATAGTCGCCTACAGTATTCGCAGGGTTAACAGAATAAATCTGTTTACATAAGATACAGAATTACTTCTCTAAGAAGTTAGGCATTCAAAATAATTCGTTTATTTTGCGTCCTACTTCTCTTTATGTTTATCTTTAATAATGTTAACTTAAGCTGCACAGCCGACGCGACGTGGGATCGATGTGCTGCAAATCAATGCACACCTGATGCGATACGACAAGATGAGAGCTCCTGAATCGCCAAGAACGTGTATTTAACCTCAAGATATCCGACCACATGGAACGTCCATACATAGATTCCCTCAAAATAATCAATACTTTCAAATTATCAAAGTTGATTACTGCATTTGAAATGAAATAAAATATGACGGGTGAGTTTCAGATGAAGTGCCCGATATTTAGCAATCACAGAAACGCTTAACTGCATAAAATATCCGAGAGCAAAAGAACTTGGGTTTCTGCAAATGATAACTTTATATTACCTAAACATTTTATTCGAATAATAAATAATCAAGTAATAATGACTCTGCGAAAAGATAATAATATTGCAATTCAAAACGTAACAAACATAGATAGATATGTAGCAATATGTAGCAATATGACTACTCTGACAGTAAATTGAAATTTGTTGATATGTGTAGACTATATGTCTTTGTTTATTGGTTTTCATTTTTGATCTGCCACGTGCGGTAACTCTTTTCATGACTTTAATTTTATTGTTTCTACAGCCAGGTGTGCATTATTTCGTATACAGGGTGTCCCCAGAATGAGTAGTACCCATCATTACATATTTTATTTCACCATGAAAAATCAACGACATTAGATAAGTTGTTTAAACACTGAAATTTACTTTACTGTAACCTTCCATACGAATTTTGAATCATGATACACTCAATCGTGTTACAGATGCTGATTTCTTCCTTTGGGCAAAGTGGAAATACATATGTATGTTTACCCTCTTCCTGCCAAGCCTTTGTTTGCTACAGGCTTGAAACCTCTTACGGAATTCGTTATTAAGCACCCAATACATTTTTGGCCACCAATCTATTTACCGGTGGTCCTATTTTCCTCAATACCAAAATGAGTACCAATATGCCCAGTAGGACGTTAGAATGATATCATAAAACTCGTAGGCAGCAAAAGTCAATGGTTGCCGCCTACACATGAATCATATCCCTCTTTGATACATTTTGCAGAGTAAACACTAAACACACACCAAATGTTTAAGGAGTTCAGGATGTTAAAAAGGCTTGTAAGTCGGGGGGTAAATGTAACATCCTTGCTTTTTTAATTTTGCCTTAAAGATGAAACATCAGCAACTCTAACACAACTGAGTGGAGTTTTACGTGATTGGTCCGATTTTCACGATTCAAAATCTGCTTGTTGAAAAGGTTTACAGTATGGTATTAAATTGAGTATTAAACAAACTTAACTAACATTTTTTTATTTTATGGTGGAAAAAATATACCTTTGGCTATCGATGGGTACTAATAATTCTGGGACACCGACGCGTATGTAGTTGTCTCCAGGAGAGAAAGGCGATAGTTTGTAATCAATATGATCTTATTCGTATTGGACCTTCTTGTCGTTGATGGGGCAAACCCTGTGTGAACGCCGATGCCAACACTCAACTAGTCAAATCTGCCTCGCTTACGTGATTATAATATAACGAAAGCGAGGTAAATTTGATTAGCAGGAAAGGGCCAATTACAAATGAGCGTGACAAAAGTTTGAATATATTTTCACACAATGAATAATAAATAATCAAGTAATAATGACTCTGCGAAAAGATAATAATATTGCAATTCAAAACGTAACAAACACAGATAGATATGTAGCAATATGTAGCAATATGACTACTCTGACAGTAAATTGAAATTTGTTGATATGTGTAGACTATATGTCTTTGTTTATTGGTTTTCATTTTTGATCTGCCACGTGCGGTAACTCTTTTCATGACTTTAATTTTATTGTTTCTACAGCCAGGTGTGCATTATTTCGTATACAGGGTGTCCCCAGAATGAGTAGTACCCATCATTACATATTTTGTTTCACCATGAAAAATCAACGACATTAGATAAGTTGTTTAAACACTGAAATTTACTTTACTGTAACCTTCCATAAGAATTTTGAATCATGATACACTCAATCGTGTTATAGATGCTGATTTCATCCTTTGGGCAAAGTAAAAATGCATGTGTGTTACCCTCTTCCTGCCAAGCCCTTGTTTGCTACAGGCTTGAAACCTCTTACGGAATTCGTTATTAAGCACCCAATATATGTTTTGGTACCAATACTATACCTGTGGTCCTATTTTTTCCTTCGATACCAAAATGAATACCAATACTCGGACGTCCGAATGATATCATAAAGCTCGATAGGCAACAAAAGTCAGTGGTTGCCACACATGAATCATATACTCTTTTGATACCTTTCTGCATAGTAAAACACTAACCCACACACACACACCAAATTTTCGAAGGATGTTAATGGATGTTAAAAAGGCTTGGTAAGTCGAGGGGTAACATACACACGCTTTTTTCATTTTGCCTTAAAGATGAAATCGGCAACTCTAACACAACTGAGTGTATTTTTACTTTGATTGGTCCGATTTTCACGATTCAAAATTCGTGAAAGGTTTGCAGTATGGTAAAATTGAGTATTAAACCAACTTAACTAACATTTTTTTTATTTTTATGGTGAAAAAATATACCATTTGGCTATCGATGGGTACTAATCATTCTGGGACGCCGCGTATGTATTTGTCTCCAAGAGAAAGGCGAAATTTTGTATATCAATAGATCTTATTCGTAATTGGACCTTTCTTGTCGTTGATGGGGCAAACCCTGTGTGAACGCCGATGCCAACACTCAACTAGTCAAATCTGCCTCGCTTACGTGATTATAATATAACGAAAGCGAGGCAAATTTGATTAGCAGGAAAGGGCCAATTACAAATGAGCGTGACAAAAGTTTGAATATATTTGCACACAATGAATTATAATTTCAACAGTAAAAAAGCATTCTGACCAAAGTAACATAAACAAGTCTTTAAAGGTGCATCACCCGATTACAACATATATTTTTAATGTGAGTGGTAATTGTGTGTATTGTAATAGCCCCTAGAGTATTGTACAAACTATTTTCCGGTTACCGTAAACAAACCATGATTTAGCCTGTAGCACCATTACAATTTTTTGTTTGCTCGTATCCACAAGTCATTTGTAATGGCTTTGTGGTGGTGTCAGGATTTGTTCAGCAAGTGTGCTTATCCGGGGCCGCGTGTATCCATGATACGGACGCTCCTAACATGGCCCGCTATTTGAGGCTGGGGCGGATTGGGAACAGTCTTTTTTTTTTTTTTTTTTTTTACTTTGATTGGTCCGATTTTCACGATTCAAAATTCGTGAAAGGTTTGCAGTATGGTAAAATTGAGTATTAAACCAACTTAACTAACATTTTTTTTATTTTTATGGTGAAAAAATATACCATTTGGCTATCGATGGGTACTAATCATTCTGGGACGCCGCGTATGTATTTGTCTCCAAGAGAAAGGCGAAATTTTGTATATCAATAGATCTTATTCGTAATTGGACCTTTCTTGTCGTTGATGGGGCAAACCCTGTGTGAACGCCGATGCCAACACTCAACTAGTCAAATCTGCCTCGCTTACGTGATTATAATATAACGAAAGCGAGGCAAATTTGATTAGCAGGAAAGGGCCAATTACGAATGAGCGTGACAAAAGTTTGAATATATTTGCACACAATGAATTATAATTTCAACAGTAAAAAAGCATTCTGACCAAAGTAACATAAACAAGTCTTTAAAGGTGCATCACCCGATTACAACATATATTTTTAATGTGAGTGGTAATTGTGTGTATTGTAATAGCCCCTAGAGTATTGTACAAACTATTTTCCGGTTACCGTAAACAAACCATGATTTAGCCTGTAGCACCATTACGATGATTACGAGAAAGAAGTATTTTTTTTTTTGCAGATGAGTTGAGAAAAATACAAGGTTTTTATTGGTACCAAAATCTCAGATTTGATGGTGTGAAAGCTGGGGTAGAGGCTGATGGATCGAGGATCGGGTAGTGCCTCTTAAGACAAATCGTGATGAAGGATTACACTTTTCTTTGAGTCATGACTAATTGTATTTTGGAAGTGACTATTCGCCAGACTAGTCCGGCGAATACTGTTGTGAAATCTATTTACCGGACAAACTTATGCGGGCGCTATTTATATAGTATATCTATCGTCTATCATATCACAATAGTATTATCGGTTTATTCCGTAAAGCTTATGTAGGATTAAAATCAATTACAACCCACATCCTCCCTCGCTAGTGTAGTGGATAAGAGCATCGATTTATAATGCAGGTATCACAGGTTCGAATCCAACCATGGACTTTTTCAAATAAATGTATTTCAATATTATTTTAGAGTAAAGAGAAATATTACTTAGTCCAGTACGAAAGTTTGTCCGGTAAATAGATTTCACAACAGTAATTCGCCAGACTAGTCCGGCGAATAGCGTTTGCCTTGTATTTTCGTGTATGTGATATACGACGTATAGAGGCGTTAAAACTGTATCAACTTGTGTGAAAAGTTAAATATTCCGCTGACTAATTGTATTTTCGTGTATGTGATATACGACGTATAGAGGCGTTAAAACTGTATCCAACTTGGGTGAAATTTAAATAATTGCGTCTGAACATCAAGAACGACATGGTAAGTTTTAAACTGAGAAGTGACATTTATATTTTGAAAACAAGCTTATCACTGGAAATGCAAAGTTGAAGTGTATTCTATATTGCATCAATTGATTCAGGTGGAATATGATAGAAACATTCAAATCTTGAAAAACGTAACGTTGTGAGATTAAGTAGTGTTCATGGATAGGAAGGTGCGTGTTCCGATCGTCTTTGGGACCCCCTGATTTACCCGGAAGTAGTTATCGATTTTGATTCAGATGAAAGGCCCTATTTTTATCATTCTCGTCCACATGTGACCCTCAAATCCCCCATTTCATTCCCAAGATATAACAAAAAACCGCAGTTTAGTGGTTAACCATCAATATTAGCACAGTATGAAATAAGGCTTGCAACAGTAATTATTGCCTCTACCATCAAAAACCGCCAGTTTGTTTCCCACGCGTACTTGATGGGGTGTAGTGCAATGCCAGGCTCTCATATCAAGTAGAAAATACACAATGCACATAAATCGGAACAAGCACTTAATGCTTATTGTTTAAGAAAAATGTTTGTCCTGTTCGATGCGTATTGTTATTCAGTGGGTGCGGTGTGATGTACAAACTAGTACAACCATGCAGTATTATGGTTGTCGTCTATATAATATGTGATGATATTGTCACGCAATACGCCCGCGCATGTATAATTGATAAAGTTACGTACGCAGCAAACAGTTGGTTATTTTAACAGTAGGAAATCATTTTATCGTTAAATTAATTTAATTCAAAATATGAAATAGTTTGGTGGATAAGCAGACAAAAATAAATACTTTTTAACAATCAAGCGATAAAGAGTGGCTTTGGTCTACCAATATCGGTCATACTGGAGGGGCAGTCCAATATTTTGAGTAGTGGATGTGACGGCACCCGCATACTTGCTACTCCAGCCAATCGAAGACACGGTGGTGGAACCAATGTAAAAACCATATTGGAAAGTCCACCAGAGTGATATCTCATTGTTGAAAGGACAAACATTATGTTACACCACAGGAAAGAAAAGGCACAGAACTCTGACGACGTGGCCAGACTTTTGGCCGCTCAGTGTCAGCTTAACGATGCAGAGGAGTCTGGCATAGTGCCCGCTTCACAACCAGCTCGATGGAAAGGGTAACCGTTCGTATTTTTTATTTGGGTCTTTCTAGCGACGGTGTGCTAATAAAATGGGATACAATATACAATTTCAATGAACGACTTCCCTAGATTTATCATGAGCTAAGGTGCGTGTCATATTTCGCATTTTATGAAACAGCTGTACGTTACATGACAAGAGAGCATACTTACGAATCTCTTGCGTAAAACCAATTACTTCAGTATGAATATAAATCACTTTCAAAGCTAAAAATCTACAATACTGCCTTAAAGCTATAAATGATTTTTAAAGAGATCTGTTTTCAGCATTTTGGAACGAATAGTGAAAGATTGACCTCCCTTTGCATTTCGATTACCATAGAAACCTATGCCTCTTGATAGAGACATATAAAGACATTACAAAAAACTGCGCCCTCAATTTTGGATATTTGGAATGCTTTTTTTTATTTTTGTCTATTAGCCCTAGGGTCTTGTTTATCATTCGGTGTCCAGACAATGCTTTCAATGATGCCCAGGGCCAGGAACGCCTGGGACAGCCAGGGGGTCCACACACTCTTATCGAAACTGGCTGTATTTACATATACAGGCGTGATTTCTCCATGTACAGGCGCGGACCGAGGCTTAAAACTCCCTTCGATTGAAGGATATTATCATGGTTCGATTCCCCAAGTCCAAATGAACCATGCTTACTAATATGCTTCTCTCTAAGGCCAATTAGACAGAAGGCAATTTAAAACTTTTTTTTTTGTTTTGTTTTTCTTTTCTACTTATTTGTCCATAAACCTCTCAATGTTCACGGGTAAGTATCTACACTAATTCTCAAGTGGAAATTTAGTGAATTTGTATCTTTATTAAAAGTTCACTTATCAAACTACATCTTATGGATGTAACTATTGATTAAAGGTCTGACCTATGTTTGTGCATGAATCTTTTGTTGATGGGTCATCTGGCTATTGTCCGCATCCCGAATCTACCATATACACGTATACTGTTGGTAGTCGTGGGCAGGTATAAATGAAACTGGTAAACATTTGATATGATATTTCAATATAAGGCCGGGACAATATACCATGTACCCTTAACGGGTACTTCTAAATCGATTAATTGTGTAACTGTGTAGTCCATAAAAATACGGCTATTTTAACAAATAGCCTCGGACCGATCATACTGTTTATTTACCACCGAATGTAGCACCACACCATCGCCCGGTGCCTAAGGTCAAAAGCTTCTTTATTTCATTATATCGAGTGTGAAGACAAACACGTCAAGCTTGCCGGAATTCTGGCACCCTCATTAGTGTCCGATACTGATTTTAAATCGAGAGAGTCAACCACAAAATTGAAGGAATATTGGCAGTTTGTGATCGACAAATTCGTAAATGTTGACCACAAGCTGGAATAACCATTTATAGAGTTCTACACTTGTCAACGCGACTGATAACAATTAAACTACCCTACTTAGGCCTATAGTTATAATGATACCGTATTAGATTAAAAGAAAACCCTACACTGTTAAAAATTATTTTATCAGTGAGTAAAAATGTCACAGTAAAATCTTAGTCACGCTGAGTTAAACCTTACTCATTGTTGACTAAAGCTTGGTCATGTTTTTGGGGTAAAATATATTAAGTTTGTGTAAGGTTTACTCAACTTTGAACTAAGATTTTAATCACATTAAGGCTGTGACATTTTTTACTCAAACATTTTTGGAGTGTACCAATGACCGATCTTTTGGCATTTAATTTATGTAATAGACGAATTGACAAATGCATAATTTTGATGGGAATGTGGCTTCAAAGTCCAACTGTCAACTTTTAAATTATCTTTGCTTTTATTTCAACTAAAATACTTTCATTTATTTGGCGTGTAATTTAATTTGAGCGTAAGCAAATATGGTGTAGCACACTAGTGCCAACGGGTAAAGCCCATAGGATACAACCGAAATGGGTTTAATGGTATAAAATCCTAATTTCGAGGCTGGGGTTGGGACGAGGGTAAGATCATTAAGCTTTTCAGCGATCAGGTTGTCACCAAGAAAACAAAAGCCATTAGAGCGCATTTAGATAGAAATGTTCGATAAGCCATTATGTCCCAATGTGGCAGTGATGTCGAATAGTATAAAGTTCTTTTATCAGAGTCTATTTACCTTGTTTGGCATCAGCAACGGCACACTGTATTGCAAACCATGTCACATTACATCAACGGATTTATATTGGAATTCACAAAAGGGTGCTAAGAGATCCCCTATCGAATTATTGTAACAAACACTCCCACAGATAGGCCAGTCAAAATAGAATGAATGGCTGGCTTAACCAAACACTAATTGCAAACAGAATCAATTCCAAAACAGAATGGTATGAGAATACCTTTAAAAAACAACTATAAAAGTCTACTAAAAATAAAGGAGGCGAACATTATTTTTAAGGGGGTAAGGTTTTATACAGGGGTGCAAAATATGAAGTATCAAAAGCGTCGAAAAGTATGCGAACGTGTTCGTTACATTTCAGGAT
>JAMKCH010087770.1:0-15350 GCA_023653785.1 Ophioderma brevispina | reverse complement strand
GAGATTTTGGTATCATTAGAAGCCTTGTATTTTTCTCATTTCATCTGCAAAATATTTTGACTGAACTATATTCCATTAATCTACAAGCGTTATTATGGTTTGTTTATGGTTACTGGAAAATATGTGTACAACTATCTAAGGATTACGCACAATTACTACTCATGTTATAATGGTATTTCGGATTAATATGGCCTTTCATGTGAAAAACAGAAAATTGTGGGACACCTTAAAGGTCCCAGGAAATGAGATGATAAACCTACTTCAAAATCTTTAAGGGACATTCCATTCCAATAAACAGGGCCAGAAAAAAGAATACACTACCAGTGACATCATTAGTAAACTATTGATTTTCAGTCAGTGTCATGAATAGATTCACACCAGTCACCTGGAATTTTCTACTACTCTCTGAAAAATCAATAGTTTCACTAATGATGTCATCACCAACCAATGCTTTCTAGTCCCTCCTGGTAGACTTGGCACAAACCACATCAATTCTATTTGCAATTCATGGGACCTTTAAATATTTTATATTTGTTTTGTAATTGTGGGACACCTTTAAGTATATAAAACTTATTTTCTGAATAGATCTAATAAAATAGCATCAGAGCTATCTTGGCTGATGACTGATACCATTCCCACAGCTAGAAAACAAACTTAAAATTCAATCAAGTGTGCATGTATTGTGTTCTCCATATACCTGGAAGACAAAAAGTCTATTCAACATAATTTACATTCTGTGAAAGGACCTCATTTGGTGGTCTGGAAACCCCAATAGCCTTTTTCACCACAAGTTTGGTAGTTTCCTTGTGCATGCAAAATCACATTTTCAAACATACCTTCATGATTTCTACGATTATGATTGGTCAAGAGCGGTCCTAAACAGTGTTTATGGCCCTACCAAAAAAATATTTGGAAGTACCGAACTCAGGCTATTATAACCTATTCTATGATTGGGATTTCTTATGAATGATGAGTTCTTCAGTCAACTTTTATCCAATCAGATCAGATGTTTTTAACCAGTTGACATGAGTATGATGAAATGGTATAGGGGGATTCACAAAAATGATTGAATTGTGCACTGTACAAAAGAGAATATTTCAGTATTTATTTCCATGAATTACCTCAAGAGAACTGTTTTAAATGTTTACTTAACAATTTTAATCACCTTTGTGAATAAATATAAGTCGAAAAAGAATTTCTTGTAATTATTTCCTTTTTCAAATCGGCGATCACTAGTCGTTACCCCCTCAGAAAATGGATTAATCCAAAATATCTAAGATCAATTCCCGATCAATTAGTCTTGAAATGGGAAGAGAAAATGCTTCGACGAGCAGATGAAAAGGGTTGTTTTCTACCAGTTTTTTTTTTGGCCAAGTAGATAATTTTATCTTCAAGAAAGGGGTTCATACATATGTTTCCATGTATAAACGCTGATTTGGCCCTCGGGCAAGCCGGCGGGAAATCGCCCTGTGCCGGCCTGCCCTAGGGCCAAATATGCGTTCATACATGGAAACATATGCATGAACCCCTAAATAATATGCATACAATGCACATTAGCAATAATCGTATGTGTACAAAGGCACTTCATGGCAAACCAAACTTGAGGTGAAATAAAGCATACATCTATAACTTCATTAAGTCTTACTTGAATGGTGTTTCTGCAACTGACTTGGTAAACATAGCAATGAGCTCTGCTACTTCATCAGGCTTCTCTGCAAACCTCACATTGCAGTCTGTGTGAAGCTGAAGGTCAACTAAAGCCTGTAAAATAACAGCCATGAGCAGAGTAATAATGAATGGATAAGATATTCAATATGACAACTTGTGCATTATAGGTTAATAACTACGCATTTACTTCTTGCAAGAAAAATGGGACAAATCAATGCACGCATGCCGAGATTTAGATGCGTCTAATGCATGAGCTTGGCAGGAGCGAGTGCATTGGACAAGCGTCAAAATTCAGCACATGTCCATTGATTTGTCCCATTTTTCAAGCAAAAGTAAATGCGCAGTCATTACCCTAATTCATACACGACAGAAAACAAAAGAATTTGCCATAAATTAGTGATAAACAGTTCTAAAAATATAATTTATCATGGAAATTAAAAACAAATTACCCACGTTGAGATAATAAATCAGTCCTGTATGACGCACATGCGTTCGAAAGCACCTTACACAATACGCGGAGTGCAACTGGACATTTTCCTACATTCGCATATTTTGTTAACAGCTTCACTCATTTGCAGCTTCACTCATTCTTTTCATTCACTCACTAAACTTTGGTAGAGCAAGAAACCTTAGCAAAATACATCCACATTCAATATGCACACAGCTAGCTACCTTTCATAATAAGATATGCAGAAGGTTTAGTATCAATTCTGGTATTAAAATGCATATGGAAGAATGTTTATTTGTTCAAATACTTTAAAAAGATCCTTATTTTATTAACATTACAAATCCAATAAGTTTCTTCATTGATTCTTACCTCCTCCACATCAACTCTCGACACAAAAGTAGTGATCTCTTCCACACCTTTCTTACGTCGCTTGGGCTTTCCTTCATTTCCTTGAGTGCCAAGAACTGCAGATCGGAACTGACGATTGTGAGAGTTCTTTTGGTTTCTAAATTGTACATACAGATAATAATGACAAAGGAAATTACAAAAAAAGTATAATAAAATACAAACAATATATACAATGTAGTAAGAGTCATTCTACAGAGACCTTTACATTCATATGCACCATCACAGCAAGCTTTCAATGTCATATCCATTCAAAACTATCGTATCAGTTTTTCAGTAGGGATTTTCTCTTGCAGGATAAACATTTTAACCCCCTGGGCACTACCTGCCTATCTATTGATATCTGAGCACTATTTTGATTGGTCAATTGGAAGGTAGAAGAGAAGATTTCAATAGCTTCCCACAATGCATTGCTTCCAATGGAGGTTTTTGTACAGTTACTGATGTGGGTCGTTAGTGATGAAACATGGCTATATTTACAGTACTGATCACAAACTTGCATTTTAAGAGCGTTTCATCTCTAACGATCCACATGGCAACCTGTACAAAAACTTCCAATGGAAGCAATGCATTGTGGGAAGCTACTGGTATCTTCTCTTGGAAGGTAGTATCATGAAATGAGCAAATTAGAATGGTGGTATAGTTTACACAGAGATATAGAAGCACACTTTTCATTGGTTACTCAGAAAGTAATCTTATGTTGTGTCCTGTAATGATCCAATCAGACAGACTGTAACACATGTGGTAGTGCCTAGGGGTTTTAAAGTTCCAATTGCTGTGAATTTAGGGGTTCATTGATAGGATTATGGGCATGAACTCTATGTAAGGCACATCAGGTTCATGCCCCTAATCCTACTTTATATAGTATACTAGGTCTATCATCACTTTGTCTAATTCCATTTAGTCTAATAACCACTTGGTCTAAAACCGTTTCGTCTAAACCCAGATGGTCTAATTGCCACATAGGCTAATAACCACTTAGTCTATTGTCACTTGATCTAATAACCAGATGGTCTAATTGCCATTTTGTCTATAACCATTTCGTCTAATATCCAATAGGTCTAATTCCCACTTTGTCTAATATCATTTGGTCTACACCCATTTAGTCTAATTACCATTTGGTATAATAACCATTTAGTCTAAACCCATTTTGCCTAAACCCATTTCGTCTAATGAACAGTTGGACTAATAACCATTTAGTCTAAACCCATTTTGTCGAAACCCATTTCGTCTAATCATCAGTTGATCTAATAACCATTTAGTCTAAATGCCAAGATAACGGAATACATGACCGTCAATGAGGAAGATGATCATCAATCTCTGCAAGCCAGACGGTACCCAACTGAAAGATGTCAGGGACTTAAAATACCCAGTTGTTGCCGACAACAAGAAAGACTTAATGTCACACAAAGGACAAGCTAGGAATGCCTACATCTCCAATTCCACCAAGCTGAAGTTCTTTAAAGCCTGTATTTTTTTTAAACACGGTTTACCAGGGGTGGGGGTGGCAGGTGGGGGGGTTAAAACCCCTTTCGGGGTTTCGTTATAAAGCACCCGATGCTTGTGATTTTGATACCAGATAGCCATGGTCCTCCTCTTTCCATTGGTATCAAAATAAGTACATATCTAGTATGGCGTCCACGAATAATCGGCAAAATTGGCATTCCCCCCCCCCCCATTTTCCACAGGAATATTGGATTTTCATGCGGTTTTTAGCTCTTACCATGATAAATGATAGCAATTGACTAGTGTTTTGTTATGGGATCAATAGATTTTCACAATTTTGATGTTTTTAGGAACATAAGGGTAAAATTATGGAAACATGCATGTGTTAGCAATATATCAATGGTGTAAATATATATACAAGGAAATGAGTACACAATGGAAAATTGAGAGATGTAATTATGATATAGGCCTATATCTTAAAAATGTCTTTTCTCAATGACATTTATTTAAATGATGATCTGCATTTTACCTGAAATTTCATTAATGTGCGAAATATTTCATTTTCCTGTAGAGCATAAACGTTCAGTTTGAAGGTTAGCTATCCTTAAAGGGATTAGCAGCGATTTGCTGATCCGAAACATCGAAAAAATCATCAAAATTCATATTTTTGTATTTTTGTTACTGGCATGGGTCTGCAAACATAACCTGCAAGTGGTTGGCTTGAAATCCGTGTATTAAAGACAAGGCAGTACTTTTTATCTGATTCTTTAATTTCTATACGTGCGTATCAAAATTCCGACTTGATATCAAAAAAGCCATTATCGGTGAATATCCCAGATTTTAAGCGTGATATTGTGCACCATGATCAACACAGTTTGACCTCAAACACAAACATTATTGATCTTGGTTTATTCTGTGCTAGTGTAAACCACAGACAGCTGTTTATTGTAGATTTTGAGACGTCATCGCTGTATGTCTATTTACGGGAGACGGTATCCTCAAATACTTCATTTTTTCACTATTTGGTGGTTTGTTTCTACATTAAAGTAGTTATATGGACTTGTACACACTTATCCCTGATTTATAAGTTAAAACAAATGCATTTCCACATTTTTCGATTCTCTCGCAATATCGCTGCTAATCCCTTTAAGCCGTGTTTAGATTTTCACAATTTTGATGTTTTTAGGAACATAAGGGTAAAATTATGGAAACATGCATGTGTTGGCAATATATCAAGGGTGTAAATATATACAAGGAAATGAGTACACAATGGAAAATTGAGAGATGTAATTATGATATAGGCCTATATCTTAAAAATGTCTTTTCTCAATGACATTTATTTAAATGATGATCTGCATTTTACCTGAAATTTAAATTCATTAATGTGCGAAATATTTCATTTTCCTGTAGAGCATAAACGTTCAGTTTGAAGGTTAGCTATCCTTAAGCCGTGTTAAATGGGTTAATTTGATTGAGCGACAAGTTGAAGCTTTCTTTTAAAATCATAATTAATACTATTAGGTCTATTTAAACAACATGTGTCTGGTAAGATGGATTAAATAGCTAATAATAACGGGTTTGGCGCAGGGTATCTTCCCTCGCCCCCCTTTTACCAATGAGGTCTCGAGTTCGATCCCCGACAGGGACTCGTTCTCGACGGCTTTATGTGAATTTGGTTTCTCGATCCATACTCGTTCCTGCAGGTTTGCTCAGGGTACTCTGGTTTCCTTCTGCTTCTAAAATCGAGCTTGGACTAGCAATCCGAGCGACTATTACTACACCACTCGTAGGTGAATAGTCTGATGGACATACAAAATTCGACAAAGTTTGCATTGGTAAATTGGTATGTTTCCGAAAAGAAAATGCAACCAATTTACCTTGCTGAAATTGTAACTACTTAGTTCTCCAGGTAGACAAGGATATGTATTTATTAATATTTATCTGTTACATGTATGCATGAAACTAAACTGCTGTATGACATAGACATGCAGCCAAGTAATCGGTTTCAACTACCAGTGTGACTTTTTTCCTTTGGAAGTACCCGAATATTTGGGAGCCGAACGAGATGTATTACGGTGTATGCATAAAAGGGTCTATTTTTTTCAGAGATTCGTCACACCCAAAACTATCTTTTCAGGCCATGATCAACTGAAAGGATAGGCTTTCAGATTTAATATTACTAGTTTTTGAAACCTCAGTTCAAAAGCAGAATTTCTAGCTGCACAAAATTGATTTTGGGGAAAATTTTCAAGATGAAAAGTTTGTATTTCTTTTAATCAGACTCAGTTTTTACACAACATTTTAGCGTAGAAAAAGCTGTTTTCAAGAAAAAGTCACTTTTGGTTCTAACCATTTTGGCCAACATATGCCAGTCAGATCTCGAGTGCTGTTTTATATGCTATTTATTTCGAAACAGACTCATAAGAAAAAAGAAGAAAAGGAAAAAAATGCATCACGCACCAAAATACATTTTAACAAGGTATTTGTAAACAACATTGCAACATGTAAGAAACAGAATTTTGACAAGCATAAAATTATGAAAGGTCAACTTCATTTCAAGACATCACAAGTTATGTTTGAAATGTGTGAATGGACAATGTTTACGAAAAGATAGGTAGGTCCGAAAATCGGAAACAATAATGTGCAACATGTCATTTCGTGTTTGCTATTTATATTGTAATATGGTGCCCTCTGTTTATACATGCATTAGACAATATGAGGAGTAGACGAAATGGGCATTAGACGAAATGATATTAGACGAAATGGTTTTAGGCAATTTGGTGATTAGACCAAATGGGCAGTAGACGAAATGGCATTACACAAAATGGTTTTAGACAATCTGGTGATTATACCAAATGGGCAGTAGACGAAGTGGCATTAGACGAAATGGTTGTAGACAACCTAGTGATTATACCAATTGGGCATTAGACAAAATGGTATTAGCCGATTTGGTGATTAGACGAAATGGTATTTAGTCTAAGTGGTTAATAGACAAAATGAAATTAGAGTATGTGGGTATTAGACTATGTGATTTTAGACGAAATGGAATTAGACTATCTGGATATTAGACGAAATGATATTAGACGAAGTGGCAATTCCCCGTATACTATAAGAACTGAATAGCAATTAGCTTCAAAGAAATAGACCCCTGTTCCCACAAACCCTCTATTTTACTACACTTTCCTTGGCGTATCTCAAACAAACCTTTGTAAGTTAAGAAAAACCCCAATACTCATTGTAACTTTATGAAGGGTTCTTCTTCTTATTACCTATTAAGGGTACTGAATGTAAATCACTTTAGTGAAATGGACATACCAATGCACCCTCTCCTGCTCAAAATATCAGGACAAATGCAATGTTACCCATCCTTACAGCACAGCAATTATTTAACCTTGTGATCTCCACACATTCCACACATTGTTCCAATCACCTCTGGGATCCCCCCCCCCCAATTTACCCAGTAGTAGTATAAATTTTGATATGAAAGACCATATTTTTCTCATTATCGTCCTGAAATTTCAGCTTCCAAATCCACTTCTTTGCAAAGATATAAACAAAAAATTGCCGTTTTATGGTTAACCATCAATATTAGCACCACATAGTAGTGAATAGGGCCTTGCAACATGCATTATCGCTTCTATTATCAAAACCGCAAGTTCGTTTCCCACGATACTTGATGGTAAGTGTTTGCAGGTGCCCGGCTCTCATATTAAGTGAAGAACAAGATACACATAAATCGGAACACCCACCTTAACTTTTTCAGTCATACAATGTAAGCTAATAACAAAACAATTCTCAACATTTTTCATTTGTTAGCAGATACAAAATATACCTTACCTGAAATATTTCTCCATGCTCATGACCATAAAGGTGACTTGCTTTCCTTTCAGTGCCCTCTGTAAGCTTTGAGTGTAACCTCTTAAAGATTCCATCCCTGTACAGTATGTCCCTTGCTGTTCCTGCTTGAAGACATACACCATGTCTACAAAATTGGATGTTGGTAAGAGCACCAAAGTTTCGCATTCATCCTTCTCTGTGCAAATGGATTGCAGCTGGAAGTTTACAAAAGAAAAGACAAGGAAAAAGCAATTGTTACACTATTTAGACCCTCAAAATTAGCCAAAATGTCCACAGACCACTTAGGCCCAGAGCCTGAATATTTAAAGACCCTAAGGCAATATCCTGGTAAATAGCCTTATAAAATGGAATAAAGCATAAGGCACCTATTTGTGGATATTCATATAATGTTACAAACAAATAGTTACCTTATGCTTTATTCCGCATAATTATGAGTCTATCAGGATATTAATGAAACCTTTATGGGCGATAAGTGGATTTTACCAATTTTTGCTTAAATTTTTGCACTCATGAGCACCCATTAAGAAATAATGACTATTGCAGCAGAAAGCAATATGATATAGTAATATGAAAACAGGTTTTGGTTGTAACCAGTGAGTGAAAAATTTTGACCCAAAAATGGGAAAGTCATGGACCTGCCACTATTTTTGGTGAGCCTTTGGCCCATGAGCCCAACTTATTTTGAAGCTTACCTAGAATACATTGGGTCAACATACTCATTGAAATGGTGAGCAGGTGTGGCCTACTGTTTAGGGGATATACCTTTGGTACTGGAGGTCTTCAGTTCAAATCCCCATGTGTTTACTCCTAAGATTTAATCAGGTACTAAATTCTGGATCTAAGATGAAATTTTTGGAAGTTTTAACTTTTAGAAACACTCCTCCTATTGCTACAAAAACAGTATTCCTGGAACATGTGTTGTCTTCAATTACATTTTGCAAATGGGGTCATAGGTCACAGGGGTCAATAGATGTCAATCTCTGCACACCCCATTATGATTCTTGGGCCAGTGGTTATACTGAATGAGTATGATATAAAATTGGATGTGACACCACAAAGATCTTTCTTGGACTTTTCTCATCCAGGTTATGCCTAGGAACTGGTTGATCTCCTCTCTCCATCTCACTTTTGTCTTCCTGGATGTCTTATTCCATTTCTAGGTCTCCATTCAGTTATTAACTTTGTCCGTCTCCCATCAGTCTGTCTTGCCACACGACCAGCCTATGACCATTTCTTTTGTTTCATTGTATGGATGATATCTGTGACCCGAGTTTGATTTTTTTTACTGTAAGTGAACAGTAATGGTAGCTGATGATGACAGCTCCCATTTACCACAGCTAAACAATAATTTGGCTCATTATAAAACTAAGGCCAGTTGTTACAAGTGAAGAAGTATGGTAGTGGCATTGGATCATAATTATTTACAAGCCTGAGCTTTGAAAGCATACTGTACTGCAGATTCTATGTGGTATAGACTAGTGCTGACATGTGGACTCGACAAGCAAGATTGTAAAATTGAAACCTAAATGATAAAATTTCATGATTTTTTTTCCACATGGTACACAAAAATGGTACACAAAAAATGGTACACAAAAATATTGATCTCACTGCGAGTTTTAAAAATAGCCCATCTCGCAGCGTGACCAATATGTTTGTGTATTGTGCTGGCCTTCATCCTGCATAATGTTTGATGGTGAAGTTGATGATGATGACGATGACGACGACGACAGAACAAAATTGGACTCAACTGCACATTACTTAGATTGCTACATTTAAATTGTTGCTATATACATTGTGATTTGCGCATGCACAATGTGAACATCGTTGTTGTCCAAGCGCATGAAATATTGGGTTTTTTTAAATTGTGTAAGTAGTATAGGATATGAGAGACGTGCATGTGCCATGTGCACACAGCGTGCTTGTCACACACACACACACCCAACCAAAGTAATTTCAAACACACGACACAAAAGAGAAAGGTAATTAGCTTCATATATATACTCTGTCCAGCTCGAAGTACGAAGTAGCGACGCGGGCGTATACATTGTACCGACTTTCAGAGCGCGCGTAGGCAAAGCACAGGTGCACTGCAACTGAAGGCGGCACTGGGTATATGCGCACATTGTTACTTCATACTTCAGACAAGACAAAATATAGTACACATTTACCTCTATATCCTCTCCCAGATTGAGTCCAGTACCTTGTCTTCTCCATATCACCATAGCTGGCACAGCCTGTGGTTCTACGGTATACTTGCTGTCCAGGGATTCAAGCTTGGCAAGGATAGCTGCACCACCAACCTCCTCCAAGAGAGTTGGATCCAACACTACTCGCACATACTGGGGAAAATTCACAAGCTGAAATCAATTATCTGCACTAAAATCTGGATATCTTTCTTCACTACTTCATGCTACATAAATGCATTGTATAAGTACTATGTAAACAAATTGTTTCCCCCATAGCTATATGTATGTTCAATGTAACATTGAGACATTCCATAATAACATGAGGTCACGAAGGTCACATGACACACAAACACACAGATACACAGACATACAACCAGAGAATCCATATGTGCCTTCATAATGCTTTTGAATCTACCACTGAGTGACTCATCCCATCATACAAGGGATGCTGGTATTATTAATAGCATATTTTTTAGTTGAATCTGCAAATAGTTTGGCCAAAATATTATCCAGTACGATGGATGCAAGCATCACGCATTTCAAGTATGGTTCATTTCTAGCACAAATTGTTTGTAAAGCATTAAGTACATTTCATAGTAAAATGGTCATGGTCTTTCTTATGCGATAGAGAAAATGACAAGTTGTAATTGGACATAGCTCAAAGTACATGCAGTCCCACTACTTCATTGCCACATACCTTCATGCATTCTTCTGGCCTGTCTGCCTTGCGAGCTGCCTGCAAAGCCTATAAATACAAAACAAACAAACAAACAAAACAAAAACTGGTAGATTAACTCCTTGCATGCTGTATATAAGCTGTATAAGTTAAAACACATATTAAGTCAGTGGCAAGATGGCTTTCCAAATATTTACAGGTCATTTGGGATGCCATTTAAAAACAGGCAACAAAGACTAGGGCTTCTTTAGACTAATTTGAAGGTCCATGGACGTGCTTTAAACATACTTATAATACCACCAAAAAACGGTTTCATTCATAGTATGTATTGGTATCAATGTAAGATCTGCATGAAGCAGTAATTAAAACCGTATATTTGATAAAAATTGGGCATAATGTGTGTTTTGGACAAGCTTTCAAAGGAAATTCCAAAATGAAAGTGATTATCGCGCTGGCAAGCGTGACCCAGAAGTGACGTCCGAGTAACAAATACGCGATACGCGTCATGATCGTCATCGTGGAACGGACGTGCGCGTTGCCCAGTTTTCTTGCATACGTACCCCGGGGATACGTACACAGTTGACTTCTCGCGATATATGCGTCGTACGTGTTGTATCATATGGCATAATTTTTCTTGATTTGATGCCTTAAAATTACGATAATAATGCGCTGTATTGTCGACGGCTGCACCAGCGGTGACCGTACCGACAAGGAGAATCAGAAGAGAATAGCTTTATTGAAGTTCCCAGACAAAGAAACCAACAAGAAGAGATACCTGGAGTGGGTTTTGTTCGTCCACTTAACAAGACCAGACTTCGTCGCCCCAGGTATTTCACACAGTAAATTTTCGAAATTTAAATTGATTTAATAATTGTTTAAATAATGATAAATAATAGCTATAGATCACATTTTTTTCGTCGTCATGCAATATGTCATGAAGTCATGCATCGTGTTGATTGTCCTATTGGTCCTGCTGTTATGCAGGGCACTGTGCACGTGTCACAATGTGAGCTTTGTTTACAACTTGTTACTCTGACGTCATTAACAGGGTCAAATCCAACTCCAGCATCTTGATACGTGTTCGCGAAAACAGGAGAAGGCCCTGTCAGTTTGGGTATATTTATCCTTGAAATTTAACACTTTCTAGATGTTCACTTTTAAAAATCTGTGTTCAGATGTGATCAGGATACTGTTGAGGTACGAAAATGTAAGAAATTAAGAAATGTCTACTCAGCTATGTTCATGGACCTTTAAATGCATTTTTCATGCTGATTCTGAATATGCCCATGAAAATAAATAATTTGGAAATGTTTATAACAAGAAAAGACAAAAATTGACCAAAATTCATCATGCAAAGAGTTAATTGCAAAGCATGTCCCCACTGTATTTCTAGATAAGAAATGTTTCTTGGTCATAGAGAAGTCCTAATTCAGCATATACTACGTGAATAAAAAAAAAATTGTGCAAGGATGAAAGATGATCTTGACCTTAATGCAATCACTATATCATAAATTTGTTGTTGTTTTTATAAAACACATTTAATATACTTCCAAATGTTGAAAAAATGAAAGAAATCAATTAAAAAATAAGCCAGATATGACCAACTGATATGACAATTCCAATCACCAATTCACCTGTTGCAGAGCAAGAAAACAAGATCTTCCCATTGTTTAGGATATTGCAAAGAGTTTAGTTCCTTATTGGCATAACTTGTATCTATACCTAGATTACAGTAGTAGTGTTGAAACCCTTTTCATTTACACATCAAGATTAATTGGGTGAGATTTTGTGTGAACATTAAATTATTTTTGAAGATCAGTGAATGAGATCATGGCTATTCATATCAATTAAACAAAATAGCATGGGTCATCATTACTTTCATAATGCTATGCCCCGTATATCGTACATTAACGTATTCTTGCTTAACTGTATAAATCCCATTGGAATGGAGGAAAAGAGGTGTGCTTACAAAATTAGACATAGCTGGCTTATTTTGTAATCGTTTTCTTTCATTTTTTCAACATTTGAAAGCATATTAGATTTGCTTTATTAAAACAACAACAAATCTATGATACAGTGATTTTATCAAGGTCAAGTTCATCTGCAACCCTTGCACAATTGTTTTTGATTCACGTAGTATAGTGACATTTTTAGCCCAAATTTTCCAGGCACCTTTGAACACCTAACTCTTGAATAAGGTGGCGTCGGTGTAAATTTGGTTGAAGAGCTTGCTTGATACTGTGGCATTTAATACACATGCGTTTTAAGATGGCACAATCCTATAAGCAATGCTTAGGGAGCGGTCATTATTTATGCCGGGGGGAATGGAGGATTTCAACTTTTTTTCGGCAAAAATGTTCACGTTCCACACTCGCTTCCGTTCAAAAATTTCACACTCCCCCCTTGATCATGCTGATTTCCCCATTTAAAAGTTCATGTTCCCCTCTCTCTCGTTGATGAAAAATTTCACGTTCCCCCTCTTACAAAAATTTTTCGGGTTCCCCCTCAAATCCTCCATTCCCCCCTGGCGTAAATAATGACCCCTCCCTTAGAGTAAACTACTTTGAGCAGTTGTAGTAATCCCTTCATATTAAAGGTGCTTGTTCCGATCGTCTTTGGGATCCCCTGATTTATTTGGAATTGGATTTACTTCAAATCCAATTCTTTCTCAAGATACAGATAAAAAAAATGGTTAACCATCAATATTAGCACAGTAGTGAATAGGGCTTTGCACTATGCATTATCGCGTCTCGCATCAAAACCGCATGTTTGTTTCCCACGGTACTTGATGGTCAGTGTGTACAAGTGTCAAGCTCTCATATCAAGTAGAGAACACAATAGACAAAAATCTATCGCGTCTTGCATCAAAACCGCATGTTTGTTTCCCACGGTACTTGATGGTCAGTGTGTACATGTGTCAAGCTCTCATATCAAGTAGAGAACACAATAGACAAAAATCTATCGCGTCTTGCATCAAAACCGCACGTTTGTTTCCAACGGTACTTGATGGTCAGTGTGTACAAGTGTCAAGCTCTCATATCAAATAGAGAACACAATAGACAAAAATCGGAATAAGCACCTTTAATATTAGTCTACAAGAGTTTCACTAATTCAAGCTCAATTATAATTACCTTCCTCTCCTCTTTTGCCTTTTCCTTTTCTCTTTTCTTGGCTTCCTTTGCTAATTCTCTCTGACGTTTCTTTTCCTGTAAAAATACATCCCATAAGTTAACAAGTTTTCTGTTCAATTTCTAATGAACATAATTATGATGATCCCCAGAGGGCCTACATACAGATACTTGAGTAATTTTTGAGGTGCAATGCAACTTCAAAATAGTCTCAACTTATTCACCTTTCCCCAACATTCAATATTCAAAATAGGTTGACACATGTAGAACATCTCTAAAATATGAGAAAACATAAATAATGCTGCCACTGCGTGTCACAGTTAGTATTTGCGCCTCTACTCTACTACTAAACCAGAGTTTTAAATCCGGTTTTATCCCCGTCAACGGGGGTGGCAGGATTCACCTCACATTTGCAGCAACCGCCCTGACTCCTTCCTTCCATTTCACCCGATTCAATGCATCCTCCATCCTCAACCCGACCCTCCTACTGGCCTATTCCATGTCAACATTCGAGATGTGCACCGCAGCACGTCATGGATTTTTTTCATTTTAAGTGTGGTGGTAGACATTGATGAGATATGAAAATCCTGAAATTTTGAGCGTCATAGTCCATTTCGTTTTCCTACTAGAGCAATTGGAAATTTAGGTGGGGTCACCATCAAAAGTGCCGCTCAATGTGAAAGACTATGTTGAGAGGGTCACAGATTAGTATTGGAGCTCTCCACAACTTTGAAAATCACTATCTATGGGTAATATTTGGTGTAGAATTCAAATCTGGCATCTGGAGGTTCATAGCGTGTTTACTTTTAGAGTTAATGAGGCGTAAATATGCGCCTTTGTTCATTCGGGGCCAAATCTGGGGGGTCATAACTCCAAAAGTAAGAACATTTTTATTGTCCATCTTTTGGTCAATCAAAGTTGCATAATAGAACTTTAAACCAATACAATTATGAACACATTAGAAAAGTAATAAGGGAGGTACAGCCCGTTGAAAATGGTAATTGTACTTTTTTGATACATTTTGACCCCCCTGAAAACCAATGTTGACATTCGACACCACCCCTCTACTTCAGATATGTTGAAGATATATCATTAAACAACTTTTCTTGAAAGAACTAGCTTGGTGTCTTTATTTTTTCACAACAAAATATGCACTCAAAGTTACCACACAAAGGTATATGTGACCCAGAGGTCATTGTACATGCACAGTGTATATCACCATATACATTCTATGGGGAAATCAACAAAAGTGTCTTGGGCTGAAAACAATGAAGACATCAAGACACCAAGCTGGTTCTTTCAAGAATAGTTCTTTGATGATGTATCTTCAACATATCTGAAGTAGAGGGGTGATGTCATAGGTCAACATTGATTTTCAGGGGGGGCCAATATATGTCAAAATGCAAAATTATGATTTTTCAATAGGCTGTAACTCGCTTATTAATTACCTTATGTGCTTGTTATTGTACTGGCAGAAAATCCTGCAGTATGACTCAGATTAACAAGAAAATGGACATTAAAAATATTGTTACTTA